>WNWK01024851.1:0-29203 GCA_009830355.1 Cherax destructor
GGGGGAGAGGAGGGAGATAGAAGTGCCCACTAACTTTTGATCTAACAGTGATGTGAATGTGGAATACTTATTTTAAGCATTATTGTTTCTTATCGCATATCCCAGGTCACACATTCATATATATTTAAGATACATATGCATATGTATAGTAAATAATTGTTACAAAAGGCGATATCTATAAAGTATAGACACCTCAAGAGAATACTAGAAGGTCTCCTGTAGCCTTCAACCTGTTTCTGGTTTTTGGAACAAGTTGTCAGAATAAGATCAGGTCTAGTTATCCCTTGACTTGAGTGAAATATTAATAGAGTTTTGGGATTACAAACAGGTGATAATAATCCAACGAAGTAAAATTTGAGATCTTTACTACAAAAGATGTCTAGGTGGATAATAAGTATTACATAGTTTAGGATACAAACTCCTTGTAGTGCAATATTGAATTCTACATATGGTAATACAGTACTGAGGGCACTTTTCGTATAGTACAAATCGTGAGTACTTTGCTATGATGAGATATATTCTTTAATAATTCGAATAATACAAATATAGCAATATATGGAAATCTTTATCGAAGAAACGTTTCGTCACTCGGTGGCTTCATCAGTCCAATACAAAGCAGAAAGGTGTAAGGAGAGGAGAAGTTTGAGGTAATCAGTCCCTCAGCCTGGAATCGTGTGTTTAGTCCATCAATCTTGTGAAAGTACAGCATAGGGCCGGGGAAGTGACTTATATACTGAGTCAGGTGAGTGGAAACAGGAGGAGGCGGGATCACAGTGGAACCATTCACAGGAGTAGGTTCGTCCAAGGTTGGACAAGTGTTGAAGAATTTCTTGTATCAAGATCCCATGATGTCGCAGTGTCTGACAGATGTGTTAAATGGTTTTGAAAACCGACATGTCAGACACTGCGACATCATTTTATCTTGATACAAGGGATTCTTCAACACTTGTCCAACCTTTGGACGAAGACCTACTTTCACCAGTGGATGGTTCCACTGTGATCCCGACTCCTCCTGCTTCCACTCACCTGACTCCAGTATATAAGTCACTTCTCCGGACATGTGCTGTACTTTCTACAAGACTGATGGACTGAACTCATCGATTCCAGGCTGAGGGACTGATTACCTCAAACTCCTCCTCTCCTTACACCTTTCTGATTTGTATTGGACTGATGAATCCACTGTGTGGTAAAACGTTTCTTAAATAAAGATTACCATATGTTGCTAAGTATCTCAATGTTCAACTTGTCGTTTTCAAAACCATTTATCACAAAAATGAAAATATATGCAAATGTATGAACGTGTATGTGTGCTCAAAGTGCTCGTAATGTCTCAGTAAGACTTGATTCGAAATAGACTTAAATAGTGACTGACAATAAGTCCTTAAATAATCTATCTTCTCGACCATCAAGGCAATCAAAACAGCTTGCTTGTACACAATGACGAAACCTTCGCCAAACAGCAACAATGTACCAAGCATCCGCACAGCGTCAGGAACAAGGAGACAAAATAACGACCCTAACTGAGGACCATCAGCAGATCGTCCATAAAAGGCATAAAACTCCCTTAATACTGTGTGTGATAAATAGTTAAAAAACGACAAGTTGAAGATTGAGACACTTACGCAACATATGGAAACCTTTATTAAAGAAACGTTTCGCCACACAGTGGCTTCATTTATCACATCTCTCAGACACTGCAATATCTTGATACAAGGAATTCTTCAACACTTGTCCAACCTTTGGACGAAGACCTACTACACTAGTGGATGGTTCCACTGTGACCCCGCCTCCTCCTGCTTCCACTCACCTGACTACAGTATATAAGCCAACTCTACAGCCCTATGCTGCAATTTCCACATGATTAATGGACTGAACACATCGATTCCAGGCTGAGGGTCTGATTACCTCAAACTCTTCCTCTCTTTACCCATTTTTGCTTTGTATTGGACTGATGAAGCCACAGTGTGGCGAAACGTTTCCTTAATAAAGATTCCAATATGTTGCATAAGAGTCTTAGTCTTCACCTTGTCGGTTTTAAACCATTTATCACATTTTTTCGTTACCTTGCTTCTTTGTGTTTTATTTATCAGCTGAGGCGGCAGTTTCTAGAACAAATTGGATTCATTTATAATTAATAATATTTGGGAAAAATTTAAGGTACATTAGATATATTTTTGGATAGAATATCAGCAGCGTTTCACGAATCACTGACTACGAACTTACATCATCATAAAAAGTCAGTTGTTGTTGGAGGGTGACAGTCATGTGTAGTCTCGTCGTTATGTGCCTCCCTGTCTACCTTTTATTTTTATAGTGTCATGCTAATGTGAGAAATCACGAAAACTCTTAGAATTTCGCTATTTTTCACATTGGTTGTTCTGCATAGTCAGATACCACCTGTTTACTGTGATCTTATTGCATATATTTGTATATATATATATATATACTATATGAGTGTCACCACGAACGAGTGGTATTGAATCAATTACAACACTGCGACTAGCCGAGGATTCGAACCCATGTAGTTTTGGCCCAGCCTCGTGGAGAGCGAAAATCACATTACGCCTTAACCCACTGAACCACACAATCCTACAAGAACCAAACACCCAGCCAAGCTAGGTGTGTTACTCTTGGTCCGAGGGCATACTGTGGTGTGGGTGCCTTTAAGCTAATTTCATTCTTATCCCCGTTTGGTGTACTAGCCTCCACAAGCAGTATATATATTATTGTGACCACGAACGAGTGGTATTGAATAAAAAACAACACTGCACTAGCCAGGGGTCGAACCCAGGATGCTTTGGCCTGCCTCATGATGAGCGAAAACACATGACGCTCTAGTCCACTGAACCACACAATCCTTAAGAGTAGCGCATCCAGTAGTACTAAATGTTGTACTCGCTACCCAAGGACATACGGTGGTGTGGACGCCTCTAATTTAATTTCATTCTCCTCCCTGTTTGGTGTACTAGTTCAACAAGCAGTATATTATATTACTGTGACCACGAACGAGAGTGAGCTAGAGCGTCATGTGTTTTCGCTCATCATGACGCGGGCCAAAGCATCATGGGTTCGACCCCTGGCTAGTGTAGTTATTGATCAATACCACTCGTTCGTGGTCACAATAATATAATATACTGCTTGTTGAGCTAATACACCAAACAGGGAGAATGAAATTAGCTTAGAGGCGTCCTTGGGTAGCGAGTACAACATTCAGTGCTACTGGATGCGCTACTCTTAAGGATTGTGTGGTTCAGTGGACTAGAGCGTCATGTGTTTCGCTCATCATGAGGCGCAAAGCATCATGGGTTCGACCCTGGCTAGGTGCAGTGTATTATTGATATATATCTCATGCCGATTAGGTAAAACTTGCCATTTTGGCTTAAATAGCAACGCTCTTCTTGCCATATAAGACAAGCGAAAATTTGTGTATGCAATAATTTCGCAAAAATCATTCTGAACGTAACGAAACAAATATATTTCATTGTGTTTGTTTATTATTAAATTATTGTAAACATATCTAAAATATATTTAGTTGGGTTAGGCTAAATTAAATTGCGCTTGTTGTAATAAGGTTAGGTAAGTTTTATAAGTTTCATTTGGTACAAAATTATAATTTTTTACATTAACATTAATGAAAAAATATATCTTTAAACGTATAAGAGAAAATTTTAGAAAGAGCTTAATTTTAATAAGTTTTACCTGGTTTTACCTAATCGGCACGACATATATATATATATATATATATATATATATATATATATATATATATATATATATATATATATATATATATATATATATATATATATATATATATATATATATATATATATATATATATATATATATATATATATATATATATATATATATATATATATATATATATAATATATATATATATATATATATATTTATATATATATGTCGTGCCGATTAGGTAAAACTGGTCAATTAGCAAGAACTCATCTAAAATTAAATCCTTTCTAAAATTTTCTCTTATACGTTTAAAGATATATTTTTTCATTTATGTTAATGTAAGAATTTATAATTTTGTACCAAGAGAAACTTTGAAAACCTACCTAACCTTATTACAACAAGCGCAATTTAATTTAGCCTAACCCAACTAAATATATTTTAGATACGTTAACATTAATTTAATAATAAAGAAACACAATGAAATATATTTTTCGTTATGTTCAGAATGATTTTGGCGAAATTATTGCATACACAAATTTTCACTTGTCTTATATGGCAAGGTGAGCGTTGCTATTTAAGCAAAATCAAGTTTCTAATCGGCACGACTATATATATATATATATATATATGTCGTGCCGATTAGGTAAAACTGGTCAATTAGCAAGAACTCATCTAAAATTAAGTCCTTTCTAAAATTTTCTCTTATACGTTTAAAGATATATTTTTTCATTTATGTTCATGTAAAATTTATAATTTTGTACCAAGAGAAACTTTGAAAACCTACCTAACCTTATTACAACAAGCGCAATTTAATTTAGCCTAACCAACTAAATATATTTTAGATACGTTAACATTAATTTAATAATAAACAAACACAATGAAATATATTATTTTCGTTATGTTCAGAATGATTTTGGCTAAATTATTGCATACACAAATTTTCACTTGTCTTATATGGCAAGATGAGCGTTGCTATTTAAGCCAAAATCGCAAGTTTTACCTAATCGGCATGACATATATATATATATATATATATATATATATATATATATATATATATATATATATATATATATATATATATATATATGTAATGATATATAACAATGCTGCAACTAGATAGGATCGATCCCGAGATATTTAAACAGCCTCCCGATCCACTGAGGCCCTTGCAATAAACGTCTTATGCCCAGTAAGTACACTGGACATATCACTCCTGACACCAGTAGATTTGTGGCTGTGGACAGCTACAGAAAGTAATTTCATTCTACTTCTGTTTTCTCGTGTGACTGGTATACGAAATAGGAGAGGAATGAAATTAGGTCCTGTAGCTATCCACAGTCACAAATGTGTTCCTGTCAGGACTTTTGGTACGTGAATGATGTCCTTCGCTTGAGACCGTTCCCTCTGGGTATAGATAGTTTCCTACCGAGAGTGAATTCACTTGCACCGTCTATGAATTTCACAGCTGAAAAGAAAGCTGATTGCAAAACACCCCTTCCATGATGGTTTGCTCTTTCGAGTTGATAGAAATTTCAACTTTACAGAATCTAGGGAAGCAACCAATATGTGTTTCTATATCCATTACTACTCCAATCATGAGTCTTGCTCGTTTTTAGCCCCGAGTTTCTTGATGAGGAAATAACGAAAATCTTTGATAATACGACGAGATTGCGGTATCCTAAGGAGTTTGTGGAAATGACCTTGATAGCAGCTAGGATGACTTAGTATCGAGCTGAACCTAAGTTAACCACAAAAGTTAGGAATGGGTTAGTTCTCCCATACAGTGAGAATCTATCTATTTTTGGGGAATGCCTTAAAAAGAATTAACATATAGGTAATGTTCAAAAATTTAAGGACGGTTGCGAACATATTGACTAAGAATTTAACATAAACCTGTGTAGGTGTTTATAAACTGGGTTGTAGAAAGTGTTAGCACAACACTAATACTCGATTCAAACAGCAAAGGAATCAAAGGCCATTCTTAATCACACATGTAAATGCAATAACTCTGCAAAATGGTAGGAAGCAAGAATTTTCCTCCCTTGCACAGCATGCAATTATAAAATATGATAACACTGATTTATACAATAATAGCTCATGCTTGTTCAAACTCGATGTATATATGATTCAGGTTAATATTAACACCATTTAATCACGTTAATTTCACGAATGTTTTCGAGGCTGTGATGCTTCATGGATATCAGGGCGACAGCTTAAGTATACTAAAAATTCGGTGTTTCGCCTCTGGTCAGACTGGTGTTAGACCATCGTCTGCCAATAGACGGCACGACAACAATTTCACTAATTATGGATTAATTGAAAAGGTTTTGGGATTGTACTCCAACATCCCCATTTAGGCGTTTTTTTCCTTTTAACTCACTTTGATTTCTGAATCCTTTGCATTTTTTTCTGCTTTTAATGACCATTGGAAGTATTTATGGAAAGAAAAATAATCCAAAAATGTATATACATATGACAGAACATAGGGCTGGAAAGAGCTCCATTTTTCGTTTAGATTATCCGTGAACAGTAAGCTCCAATCTCTTTAAATACCCCAAGCTTTATTTTTTTATCATATAGCCAACAATTTCATTTGCTAATGCAATTGACCTTCAAATGACGCTATACAAAAAAAACTGATGAACTTTTCAGATTGGTTTTAAGTATTTCGAATCTGTTTTACAAAGTCCTAATAGAATCTAAAAGAGATTACAATACTAATGGAAAAATCGTAAAGAATGAGTCATTTCTTAAAGATATTTGGAATATTAAAAACACTTTAAATTTTTTTTAAATTTTTTAGATTCTTTAAATAACTAGGACTTAAGTGTTAACCGTGTTGAATTTATAAGCTTTCTTCATAATGGAAATGTTCAGAACATAGTGGGGATTGATGGGGAAACTGCTGCAAATAAGAGAAACATGACACAAAGCTCCTTAATTAAAACAAAATCCATGGATATTCTAAGCCCCACTTTGATTTCTGACATGTCGTTGTCTACATAGTTATCCGTACGCTAACAGACTGGTCTGTTTTTTTTTTGTTCTTAAAGTACATTCTTGGGCTTTTGTCGATCGATAGTTACATATAAATGTATATATGTATATATATATATATATATATATATATATATATATATATATATATATATATATATATATATATATATATATATATATATAGGATGGGGTCCACCTCTAGTGCAAATTGTGGGACCCATAGCCTCGGAGAAGTGGATAAAAGGCATCAAGGAAGAATATTTGGATTTCTTCCTGAAGCATATATATATATATATATATATATATATATATATATATATATATATATATATATATATATATATATATATATATATATATATATATATATATGTCGTGCCGATTAGGTAAAACTGGTCAATTAGCAAGAACTCATCTAAAATTAAGTCTTTTCTAAAATTTTCTCTTATACGTTTAAAGATATATTTTTTCATTTATGTTAATGTAAGAATTTATAATTTTGTACCAAGAGAAACTTTGAAAACCTACCTAACCTTATTACAACAAGCGCAATTTAATTTAGCCTAACCCAACTAAATATATTTTAGATACGTTAACATTAATTTAATAATAAACAAACACAATGAAATATATTTTGTTCGTTATGTTCAGAATGATTTTGGCGAAATTATTGCATACACAAATTCTCACTTGTCTTATATGGCAAGGTGAGCATTGCTATTTAAGCCAAAATCGCAAGTTTTACCTAATCGGCACGACATATATATGTATATATATATATACATATATATTTTTTTGGTCAATATATATTAGGTCCACCTCTGGTACAAATTGTGGGACCCATAGCCTCGGAGAAGTGGATAAAAGGCTTCAAGGAAGAATATTTTGGTTATATATATATATATATATATATATATATATATATATATATATATATATATATATATATATATATATATTATATATATATATATATATATATATATATATATATATATATATGTCGTGCCGATTAGGTAAAACTTGCGATTTTGGCTTAAATACCAACGCTCACCTTGCCATAAAAGACAAGTGAAAATTTGTGTATGCAATAATTTCGCCAAAATCATTCTCAACATAACGAAAAAATATATTTCATTGTGTTTGTTTATTATTAAATTAATGTTAACGTATCTAAAATATATTTAGTTGGGTTAGGCTAAATTAAATTGCGCTTGTTGTAATAAGGTTAGGTAGGTTTTCAAAGTTTCTCTTGGTAAAAAATTATAAATTCTTACATTAACATAAATGAAAAATATATCTTTAAACGTATAAGAGAAAATTTTAGAAAGGACTTAATTTTAGATGAGTTCTTGCTAATTGACCAGTTTTACCTAATCGGCACGACATATATATATATATATATATATATATATATATATATATATATATATATATATATATATATATATATATATATATATATATATATATATATATATAGTTTTTCTTTTCGGGCCACCCTGCCTTGGTAGGAATCGGCCGATTCCCACCAAGGATATAGGATGGGGTCCACCTCTGGTACAAATTGTGGGACCCATAGCCTCGGAGAAGTGGATAAAAAGGCTTCAAGGAAGAATATTGGGATTTCTTCCTGATGCCATTTGAATATTCCACTTCCCCTACCACCTCATCTTTTTTTTTTACCAATAGGTATATTTTATTACATAATATGGTACAAAAGATTTAAGAGATACATTGTTGAAATAAAGATGGCATATACAGTACACGAGGTGTGAGAGATACATGTCTAGTACATATTGCTACATATTTGTCACTGATTATAATGCGAAAATCTCATCCAGCTCTTCCGAGCTGGGGCGCGTGCCCAGAATACAGCATGCATTACCCCTCTGTACAGCAGTGCTGAGTCGCTGGAACAGAAAACTAGCTGCCCTGGGATCCCTAGTTACCCTGTTGAGTCTTTTGCCCAGCTCCTTGAGGAACTTAGATGCACTCTTTCCCCATGAGCCAAAGGTCTCTGAGCCTATGGGAACAAACGTATAATGATGGGCAAGTTCTCCATATTTTCTCGACTTCTGGGACTCCCTGAAGGTGGCAGCTGCCCCTCCTTCCTCCCTGGTGTATTGGAGATAGGTATCAGCCAAGGTAGATGCACATGTGTAGTCCCACACAACCTGCTTGCCGACTGTCCAGGCTTTTGGCTGCCATCAGATCTCCATAGTTGGGATGGTTCCCTTACTGCTGGGCATCCGGCTGTTATGAGGCTTCTCTAGATAATGTTATTAACCTCTTCATGTCTTGCAATCTTTCCCTCGGATTTACGACACACGACCATGGTACCTGAATCTGTCTGCTGCTTCACTGATTCACTATATATATATATACATATATATATATATATATATATATATATATATATATATATATATATATATATATATATATATATATATATATATATATATATATATATATATATATATATATATGTCGTGCCGATTAGGTAAAACTGGTCAATTAGCAAGAACTCCTCTAAAATTAAGTCCTTTCTAAAATTTTCTCTTATACGTTTAAAGATATATATTTTTATTTATGTTAATGTAAGAATTTATAATTTGTACCAAGAGAAACTTTGAAAACCTACCTAACCTTATTACAACAAGCGCAATTTAATTTAGCCTACCCAACTAAATATATTTTAGATACGTTAACATTAATTTAATAAGAAACAAACACTATGAAATATATTTTTTCGTTAGGTTCAGAATGATTTTGGCGAAATTATTGCATACACAAATTTTCACTTGTCTTATATGGCAAGAAGAGCGTTACTATTTAGGCCAAAATCGAAGTTTTACCTAATCGGCACGACATATATATATATATATATATATATATATATATATATATATATATATATATATATATATATATATATATATATATATATATGTCGTGCCGATTAGGTAAAACTTGCGATTTTGGCAAATAGCAACGCTCAATTTGCTATATAAGACAAGTGAAAATTTGTGTATGCAATAATTTGGCTAAAATCATTCTGAACATATCGAAAAAAATATATTTCATTGTGTGTGTTTATTATTAAATTAATGTTAACGTATCTAAAATATATTTAGTTGGGTTAGGCTAAATTATATTGCCTTGTTGAATAAGGTTAGGTAGGTTTTCAAAGTTTCTCTGGTACAAAATATAAATTCTTACATTAACATAAATGGAAAAATATATCTTTAAACGTATAAGAGAAAATTTTAGAAAGGACTTAATTTTAGATGAGTTCTTGCTAATTGACCAGTTTTACCTAATCGGCACGACATATATATATATATATATATATATATATATATATATATATATATATATATATATATATATATATATATATATATATGTCGTGCCGATTAGGTAAAACTTGCGATTTTGGCTTAAATAGCAACGCTCACCTTGCCATATAAGACAAGTGAAAATTTGTGTATGCAATAATTTCGCCAAAATCATTCTGAACATAACGAAAAAATATATTTCATTGTGTTTGTTTATTATTAAATTAATGTTAACGTATCTAAAATATATTTAGTTGGGTTAGGCTAAATTAAATTGCGCTTGTTGTAATAAGGTTAGGTAGGTTTTCGAAGTTTCTCTTGGTACAAAATTAAGAATTTTTGCATTACCATAAATGAAAAAATATATCTTTAAACGTATAAGAAAATTTTAGAAAGGACCTAATTTTAAATGAGTTCTTGCTAATTGACCAGTTTTACCTAATCGGCACGACATATATATATATATATATATATATATATATATATATATATATATATATATATATATATATATATATATATATATATATATATATATATTTCATTGTGTTTGTTTATTATTATATTAATGTTAACGTATCTAAAATATATTTAGTTGGGTTAGGCCAAATTAAATTGTGCTTGTTGTAATAAGGTTAGGTAGGTTTTCAAAGTTTCTCTTGGTACAAAATTATAAATTCTTACATTAACATTAATGAAAAAATATATCTTTAAACGTATAAGAAAAATTTTAGAAAGGACTGTATGTTAAATGAGTTCTTGCTAATTGACCAATTTTACCTAATCGGCACGACATATATATATATATATATATATATATATATATATATATATATATATATATATATATATATATATATATATATATATATATATATATATATATATATATATATATATATATATATATATATATATATATATATATATATATGCATGCCTAATGTTGCAAGGCAGAGCCCGTGTGGAAATGAAAATATTCCAGGAATAGAGACATGGAGGAACAATAACTTAGACGACAGAAGAGTATTTGTTGTCCTGAGGATGTGCTGAAGCTCGTTCAGTAAACGATGCAATTTTGTCTGTATCCGTGTGGAGAAAAACGTTTTATCCAACTCATGGCGCCCACTAGAAATTTTTACGAGAGTATTTTCAACCATGGAGGTCTCTGAGGGGCGAATGTGGCTCATACTGATAGCAATAAACGTGAAAATATGTGGGATTCCTAAGTTCCGACGAACCCTTTCTCAAGAAATATAATGGAAATTGGGGGAAAGCGGTGGTACGAAATGAAATTGGTGCGAATAACAGCGAAATGGTCAGCATTGATAATAAAAACATTTTCTTGATTGACTCAACCTAAGGTCAGTTTAACTGACAAAAGAATTTTGTATTTTCGGTAAAAAGGGAATTATCGCTGTATGCTTTTTAATGGGAAGGTTATACTCTGCTGTCTCTGTGAACTTAAGCTGCATGTTAAATATAAGAAAATTAAATGTGGTATCTTTAATGTGAAGATATGGACTACATATTGATTTACTGGGATTTTACTGAAACATGTTTAACGGGAGGAAACTTACAACATCCTGTTTAATGGGAAAGTTAATGTTTAGTGATGACTGGTTTCTCTATAACTGAAGGACGCTTTGCTATACACAAATAACCCACACATAGGAGAGAGAAGATTAGGATGACGTTTCGTATGACTTGGACCATTTACAAGTCACACTAACACAAGAAGGTGAGGGAGCCAGTGTGTATTTAGGCGAGATGGACAAGGACGGAACGAAGAGATGAAGCAAGAAGGATGTGGAGAAGTAATTTTAGATGTAATACTGTTAGTGGAAGTAGTTGTAGTAGTAGTAGTAGTGGTAGTAGTTAGTATGGGTGGTAGTGGAACAAGAGACTGAAAGGGGAGTGAAGCGAGGCAATAGTGGTGGTAGAAGTGGTAGCGGTACTAGTATAGTAGTCACTGGTGTAGTGGTAGTATTAGTAGGAGTAGTAGTTGTAGAAGAAGTAGTAGTAGTAGAAGTGGAGTAAGTCTAAGGACAAGACAAATGAGTACTGCAGGAGAGTAACGGCCCACAAGTGTTATTTGTGTATTGTTCTAGTCACAGTATTGAGCCTCTTTCTTCCAGAGGAGACTTGCTGCTCTCTACCTGACGGTAAACTATTACTGCTTTCTTTTAGGCGGAACAAGATCACAGCTTTCACTTAGTTGTATGAAGCTCTGTGAAGTTTATTTAATGACTGAATGGCTCTACAGTGACTAGTGACTTGCCAGTGACTATGACTGCCAGTGACTGACATATAACACTGTTTATTGACATTGACACTTGTGTTATACTTTCACTGACCAGTGACTGTCATGTGGTACTCTTAACTGACCAGTGACTGTCATGTGGCACTGGTAACTGACCAGTGACTGTAATGTAGTAATATTAACTGACTATTGACTGTCATATGACACTGGTCACCTGATATGTCTGTATCATCGTTCACTGACCACTGACAGTCATGTAACAAAATTCACTGAACAGTGACTGTTTCATTTAGTAATATTGACTGATACAGTGACTTTAAATAGTTCTATTAACTGGCCGTTGACTGTCATATAGTAATGTTGACTAACAAGTGGCTATGATCCAGAACTACTGACTGACTGATAATGTCAGTGGATCTCGCCTTCAAAGATCACAACAATGTACCTACAGCATCTGATAGAAAAATGATAGGATGGATAATGAGAACCTTCAAAGCTAGGGACGCCAAGCCCATGATGATTCTCTTCAAATCGCTTGTTCTTCTAGGCTGAAATACTGCTGTATACTAACTGCCCCCTTCAAGGCAGGCGAAATTGCTGACCTGGAGAATTTACAAAGCACTTTCACGGCACACATAAGTACAATAAAACACCTAAATTACTGGGACTTTTATTCCCTGGAATGCAGGCGAGAGAGATACATGATAATATACCCTTGGAAAATCCTAGAGGGATTAGTACCAAACTTGCACACGAAAATCACTCCCTGTGAAGGCAAAAGACTCGGCAGGAGATGAAACATTCCCCCAATGAAAAGCATTGGCACTATTGTTGACGTGCGGCCAGCAGTAACAGCCTGGTTGATCAGACCCTGATCCACCACTAGGCCTGGTCTCAAACCGGGCCGCGGGGGCGTTGACCCCCGAAACCCTCTCCAGGTATACTCCAGGACTGTCATGTAACACTGCTAACTGACAAGTGACTCTTATATAACACTGCTCATTGACTACCAACTTGGACTATTCAATACATAGGACTGTCATCTAGTACTTTTAATTCACCAGTTACTATCATTTACGACTACTGACGATTGACTGTTATGGAGTAAAGTTGACTGAGCAGTGACTGTCATGAGGTACTGTTACCTGAGCAGTGCCTGTCATGCTGTTCTCTTGACTGACTAGTTACTCTCACGTTAACACTATTCAGTGATCAGTGACTTTCACGCAGTACTCTTGACTGATCAGTGACTGTTATATAGTAACACATACTGACTTACCAGAGAATTTCATGTAGTAACACTGACTATTTTGTAATACAACTGAGTAGTAACCATTATGAGGCTCTACAGACTTACCGGTGACAATCATGTAGTTCTTTCGACTGATCAGTAATTGTCATTTAGTATTATTGACTGACTAATGAACACCATAAAATACTATTTAGTGATCAGTGGATGTTACTGAGTATTATTGGCTGACGAGTAAAGAAGACACATATGCAACACCTGATTATCTTTATTTCTAAGATATTTCTTCAACTAAAGGTTTCATTTAATCAATAAAGAGGTAATTTGAAGGTACTGAAACTTAAGACAATAGTAGACGAGCAAATCACAATTTTAGTCTTGAAAAATCAAGACTAAGGTGCTGAACACCTTTTATAAGATGAGGAACTCATCACCTCATCTTTTATTGTCTCCAGTTTTAATATCCTGAAATAGTTTCTGTAATTAATTGATAAAATCACAGGTTGGCGAAACGTACGCGGAATATAGATGATCAAGAGCTGCTCATGTGTCTTATTCATCAATTTGTCGGTTGGCATTTCTGTGTCTTTCCTGGCTGACCACTGATAGTTTACTGCCTCCCTTTACTTCGCACTTCTGGGTGACTACTTAATAGTCCAATTCGGACCGAAACGTCGTCACAAGTTTCTTGCTCCTATGTGTGGGTTATTTGGGACTAATGACTAAAATGTAATATACTGACCATTGTCTGCCCAGTAGTTCTGCTGATTGTACAGCGACTGACCACTGACACATCAGTTATTGATCAGTGACTATTATGTAGTACAAGTGTTCGACGAGTGACTGATCAGTGGTTAACCAGTGACTGATCAGTGGTTAACCAGTGACTGATCAGTGGTTAACCAGTGACTGATCAGTGGTTAACCAGTGACTGATCAGTGGTTAACCAGTGACTGTCATAAGGAACTACTGTCAGAATCGAGTGACTAATCATTGACTGCCCATTGATTGACCAGTTACTGATAAAGAGACTGTCATGAAGTATTAGTTTAGGATCAGTAATCGAGCAGCACCTTACCAGTGAGTGCCATGTAGTTCCATTGACCTTCCATTGGCTCACCAGTGTCTTTTATGTAGTACGTTTCAAACACACAAAGACAAAACATAAACAAATCCAGTGTTTCGATTTGTCCAGGGTCACTGTCAAGTTACACTGTCAGGTTGTGACTGCATAATAGTCCAGTATTGACCTTAACGTTGTCATAATAGTCCAGTATTGACCTAACGTTGTCATAATAGTCCAGTATTGACCTAAACGTTGTCATAATAGTCTAGTATTGACCTTAACGTTGACATAATAGTCCAGTATTGACCTTAAAGTTGTCATGTAGGATTTTGGTGAATTATTCTAGCCACAGAACTGTGACTTTTTATTCTTTCTGTCATGTAGTACTTGCCATTGACTGACCAAGGTGAGTCATGAATAACTATTGAATGACAAATTGACTGTCATAGAAAGCCCCGTGGCTTCATAGCAAAAGCTCTCGCTTAACACGGGGAGGGTCCGGGTTCGATTCCCGGCGAAGGGAATCGGACGTGTTTCCTTACACCGGTTGTCTATGTTCACCCATCAGTAAAATGGGTCCCTGGGTGTTAGTCGAGTGGTGTGTGTCGCATTATTATATTATATTAATTAGTAATAATTTTTGATGTTGTTGATCTTTCGGTCAGTTAGTTTTTGTACTTAATTTTGCATTCAAATATTACTGCATTGTTTATTATGAATCTTATATTTGTTTTCTGATAATCATATTTGAGTAGAGAGAAGTAATCTATAGACTAACCTGTAAATAGGTTTGTGGACTCCCAGTTTGTACCAGAGGACCAGACGAGCTGAGTCACTGGGAAGAGGTGAAGTCAGGTTACACGGCAGGTCTGCTACTCCCCCAGCAGCAGCCCAAACCTGCCTAGTTGGACCTGGCGAGAGTGAAACCTTCGTCAGAAACGTCTTCTCTAATGATGTAATTGTTACTTTAGTCATATAATATTCAGCTTGTCAGCTCCCTTTAGTTTCCACGTAAATAATAGTTATGAACTGCTAATTCATGTCCGCTTATAATTTACATCCACTGTAATTTATTCCCACTGGCATTCATATACTTACTGAAATATTAATTAAGATAAGTTATGTTCTGAGAGAAAATAAATATTTTAATATTTCAAAAGTAAGTCACAGTTTAAAAATTAATAACAGAGAAATAATTATTTAAATTTCATATTTACTGGGAATTTTAATATTTTAATTTATCTTACATATCGAAAAATATTTTATGATTATTGCTAATTGTTGTTAAATATTAATATAATTAATTACATTCCCCGATAACATTCTGTATTATATAATTTCTTATCTTGGTGTCTGCATGAATGTGGCAGGTATAAGCTTTTAACGATCTATTTGCTGTTATTAAAGAATACAGGGAGAATACACTTCCCCAGAGATATATTCTTTTTAATGAAAATGGAGAGAAGGCTCAGTTACAGATAAATACTGATAGTTAGTAATATGCTTAGAATAATGAATGTAGAGAATAATCACTGACAATGATAGGTTAGTTCTAAGTGATATTCTGTTACATTATCAAGGGGTATATTTAGTTTTAGTGTGAAATGTGTTATAATATTTTTTAATACTATTTAATATTAATTCAGGTATGTTTTCAGAAAGCGAAAAGAATTGTGAAGCCAATCTAAAGTTGTGTTGGAATGGAAAAATTTGCTCTAACTTTTAAGAGATTTTCAGACAAGTAAGGAGGCAAGGAATATGTCCTAGATTTCAAACAGAAATGATATGAATAACGTAGTTTTTAAAATAGTTATCATCGACGGAAATAATAACTATCAATATATAATAGCTTAAGAATTAAAAACATTCAATATCTTTCCAAGAGGCTTTAATTCATTAGAAACATTTATTGCATATTAATAGAAATCACTTAACTGTGAGCATTAAAAATATTTAAATTCTTTCGGTTTCCAAACAAAAGGATGCTTGTGGAGCGTGGGGAATATCATATATTCTCAGAGCGTTGATAATCCTATTTCTGCTGTCTATTAAGTTAAAGGATGAGTATAGTGGAAACATATTGTTAACCCTCAGGGAGGTGGCGTCTCCACGCTTGTTGTTGAAGTGGGAGGACAAGCTTTATTAAATATGTCCTGCGGGAGAGCAAATATAAGTGCCAGTTAAGAGAGAATGATGTGGAGCTGGCACTAATGCAGAGATGTCAAATGTTGATGATAAAATGGAGGCTGTGGTTCAGTGTATTATTGGGCAAGGAAGAATATAATGTGTTAAGTTACAAACCAAGTGAATGTGTAAATGTTCGCCAGGCATTAAATTTAATAAATATGGGCAACATCATCTGGAAAAGACTGAATTGAGAAAGAGATTGGAAAGTAATTTAGAAACGTCGATTTATTTTCATAGTGTACACTAGAAAGGCAATGCGAAACTAAAGATTGATAGAGACCTCGAATATTTCCTTTGAAGAGATGACAGGACCAATGAAAGTCTCAGATAATAGAGAATGAAAAGAAACGCAGAATAATTGTTTCAGGGACACAAAGAGACTTCAGAAAAATAGGGGAATTTGAGGACAAATTATTTATATTAATTATATAAGTTAAGAGTGCTTACATGAGAGTTAGGAGCTGTTTAGTTAATTAAAAAATATAAAAATGGCTTATCATACAGTGGCTTGAGAAACAATATAATACAACTGCAAATATTAAGAAAAGATGCCTGGACAACGCAAGCAGAGAAATAAATGAGTAGGGAAAGGGTCAAATTAGGGTAAGCAGAAGATAAAAGGTAAATATTTTAGTAATATTCAACGGAAAATATTAATTATCAAATATTGGGATGGAACTCTTTAGCTCAAGTTCTCTCACATTCTCTGTGCATCGTCAGGAGCTATGAAATGTTGCAATACAAGGGAAAGATAGTTAGTAGAAAAATTCTCTCTGAGACAAGGCACAAGAGTAAAGTAATGTCACAGTGGAGTGTGGGTGCCGTCCGCTCCTCAACCACCTCCAACCATCCCCTATCTTACCTTACTGGAGAGGGGAGGGAGGACCCTCAGAGTTTTATAGAAAGCTAGTTACAGAATAATAAGGAATAGCGGTAGTCAGACCAAAACTGCCTTTAACCCCTATTCTTTATAATTCTGTAACTCGCTTTCTGTAAACTTCAGAGGCTCCTCCCTCCCCTCCGTTGTTAGGGAAGAGTGGGGGTGATGGGTGGAGGCAGGTGAGCAGTGGACGGCAAACCCCCCCTACTGTGACTTTGCTCGACACTTAACATTTCTGCCTGGCCTCAAAAGAATTTTGTCCCTAACATACACGCAAAAAAAAAAAAAAAAAAAATATATATATATATATATATATATATATATATATATATATATATATATATATATATATATATATATATATATATATATATACATATATAAATATAAATATATATATATATATATATATATATATATATATATATATATATATATATATATATATATATATATATATATATATATATATATACATATATTCCCAACTCCAGCCTTGGCACACGCCTCGACCCACAGACCATCCGCATTGGTGTTGCCCTTCGACTTGCCGCCCCTATTCTCGCCGAACACAGGTGTATTTGTGGCAGTGAAGCAGCAGACCGATTCGGGTACCATGGTCTTGGGTGTCGTAAATCGAGGAAAGATTGCAAGACATGAAGAGGTTAATAACATTATCAAGAGGAGCCTCACAACAGCCGGATGCCCAGCAGTAAGGGAGCCACCCCAACTATGCAGATCTGATGGCAGCCAAAAGTGTCCAGATGGTATCACCCTTCAAGCCTGGACAGACAGCAAGCAGGTGGTGTGGGACTACACATGTGCATCTACCTTGGCTGATACCTATCTCCAGTACACCAGGGAGGAAGGAGGGGCAGCTGCCACCTTCAGGGAGTCCCAGAAGTCGAGAAAATATAGAGAGCTTGCCCATCATTATATGTTTGTTCCCATAGGCTCAGAGACCCTTGGCTCATGGGGAAAGAGTGCATCTAAGTTCCTCAAGGAGCTGGGCAAAAGACTCAACAGGGTAACTAAGGATCCCAGGGCAGCTAGTTTTCTGTTCCAGCGACTCAGCGCTGCTGTTCAGAGGGGTAATGCATGCTGTATTCTGGGCACGCGCCCCAGCTCGGAAGAGCTGAATGAGATTTTCGCATTATAATCAGTGACAAACATGTAACAATATGTACTGTATATGCCATCTTTATTTCAACAATGTATCTCTTAAATCTTTTGTACCATATTATGCAATAAAATATACCTATTGGTAAAAAAAAAAAAAAAGAAGATGGGGTGGTAGGGAAAGTGGAATATTCAAATGGCATCAGGAAGAAATCCCAATTTTCTTCCTTGAATCCTTTTATCCACTTATCCGAGGCTATGGGTCCCACAATTTGTACCAGAGGTGGACCCCATCCTATATATATACATATATATATATATATATATATATATATATATATATATATATATATATATATATATATATATATATATATATATATATATGTTTATATATATATATATATATATATATATATATATATATATATATATATATATATATATATATATATATATATATATATATATATATATATATATATATATATATATATATATATATATATATATATATAACCACCTGCCTGAAAGCTGGGTGCCTTGGATCAACGTCTAGTGTGAGCTGGACGCCAAGGTATTGAACCAGTGTGGTACGGTCGGCAAAGCACAGCGTACCTTGTCACAAGGTTCGTAGGGTCGAGTCTCCGTCGGCCAGAGATCAGTGTTTGTGAATATTTCGCCTGATGTTGCGAATTCCTAGCATTGTAAAAATCTCTAGTTGGGTCGATGCATGAAGGTGTAGCGTAACGTCGCCCGATGTTACGCTACTGTGAGTGTGGTCTTTGTTAGTGTGATGTGACTGTTAGGTGTAGTGTTGCCCCTTTATAGGCCTTCTTGTCTTGTTTTCTTTTATAGTTCCTTGATAATGTGAGTAGTCACGAAAGCGCTAGGAATTCTTTTTTTTCATTGTGGTTGTCTTGCATATTTTTATATCACCTGTTTACTGTGATCTTTTTGCATATATATATATATATATATATATATATATATATATATATATATATATATATCTTATTCTTCTTTATTTCCTCTATTGTCCATGGGGAAGTGGAAAAGAATCCTTCCTCCGTAAGCCATGCGTGTCGTATAAGGCGACTAAAATGCCGAGAGCAATGGGCTAGTAACCCTTTCTCCTGTACACATTTACTAAAAAAGAGAATAAGAAAAACTTTATAAAACTGGGTTGTTTGAATGTGCGTGGATGTAGTGCAGATGATAAGAAAGAGATGATTGCTGATGTTATGAATGAAAAGAAGTTGGATGTCCTGGCCCTAAGCGAAACAAAGCTGAAGGGGGTAGGCGAGTTTCAGTGGGGAGAAATAAATGGGATTAAGTCAGGAGTATCTGAGAGAGTTAGAGCTAAGGAAGGGGTAGCAATAATGTTGAAGGACCAGTTATGGAAGGAGAAGAGGGAATATAAATATGTAAATTCAAGGATTATGTGGATTAAAATAAGCAGGTGGGGATATAGTTTTGGAGTGGTTGGTGCTATTATTTAATAAATGTATGGAAGAGTATAAAGGCAAAGGGGACAAAAGAGAGTGCAAAAATTATAGGGGAATAAGTCTGTTGAGTGTACCAGATAAAGTGTATGGTAGAGTTATTATTGAAAGAATTAGGAGTAAGACAGAGAGCAGGATAGCAGATGAACAAGGGGGCTTTAGGAAAGGTAGGAAGTGTGTAGACCAAGTGTTTACAGTGAAACATATAGGTGAACAGTATTTAGATAAGGGTAAAGAGGTTTTTATGGCATTTATGGATTTGGAAAAGGCGTATGATAGGGTGGATAGGGGGGCAATGTGGTAGATGTTGCAGGTGTATGGAATAGGAGGTAGGTTACTGAAAGCAGTGCAGAGCTTTTATGAGGATAGTGAGGCTCAGGTTAGAGTGTGTAGGAGAGAGGGTGATTATTTCCCAGTAAAAGTGGGCCTTAGACAAGGATGTGTGATGTCACCGTGGTTGTTCAATGTATTTATACATGGGGTTGTAAGAGAAGTGAATGCGAGGGTCTTGGCAAGAGGTGTAGGGTTAAAAGACAAAGAATCAAATACAAAGTGGGAGTTGTCACAGTTGTTTTTTGCTGATGACACTGCTTTTGGGAGATTCTGAAGAGAAGTTGCAGAGGTTGTTGGATGAATTTGGTAGGGTATGTAAAAGAAGAAAATTGAAAGTGAATATAGGAAAGAGTAAGGTGATGAGGATAACAAAAAGATTAGGTGACGAAAGATTGGATATCAGATTGGAGGGAGAGAGTATGGAGGAGGTGAATGTATTCAGATATTTGGGAGTGGATATGTCAGCAGATGGGTCTATGAAGGATGACGTGAATCATAGAATTGATGAGGGGAAAAGGGTGAGTGGTGCACTGCGGAGTCTGTGGAGACAAAGAATTTTGTCCATGGAAGTAAAGAGGGGAATGTATGAGAGTATAGTTATACCAACACTCTTATATGGGTGTGAAGCATGGGTGATGAATGTTGTAACGAGGAGAAGGCTGGAGGCAGTGGAGATGTCATGTCTGAGGTCAGTGTGTGGTGTGAATATAATGCAAAGAATTCGGAGTTTGGAAATTAGGAGGAGGTGCGGGATTACCAAAACTATCATCCAGAGGGCTGAGGAGGGGTTGTCGAGGTGGTTCGGACATGTAGAGAGAATGGAACGAAACAGAATGACTTCGAGAGTGTATAAATCTGTAGTGGAGGGAAGGCGGGGTAGGGGTCGGCCTAGGAAAGGTTGGAGGGAGTGGGTAAAGGAAGTTTTGTGTGCGAGGGACTTGGATTTCCAGCAAGCATGCGTGAACGTATTTGATAGGAGTGAATGGAGAACGAATAGATAGGGTGGAATTCTCAGAGCCGTAGGCCTCCGTGTCTGTCCTGCAGTGAGTCTGGGTGGTAACTACCCGCTAGTCGTCCTGGCACTCGGGCATTCAAAAGTGACGGCCTATGATTGGCTAACGAAAGATCACATGGTGATCACGTGAACAGCTATGGTAAAGCCGCTAGAAATACGAACCGTACAGCTCGGCCATGTTACGTATGGTGTCTCGACATACATCTATACAAACTAAGGACAACAGGCGTACGACTCTCAGCTGATTCTATACAATGTCAAAGTACACAACAGTTGAACATTATACTTCACATGGATATTCTCGTGACGGAACCATCTACATTACTATATGATGCATCATGATACATAGGAATTAATTTAATGAACTCATTTCTAGAAAATCATGATAAAAGAGATAAAGAAAAAATTTGTTCGATCGAAACTGTCTTCACGTGATCTACGAATTCTGAGGAAATATATTTACAATAAGGTAGTGATTAACAGACAAGGTAGATCTGGTGCACTCAAATCTATACTGTTAATTCTCAGAAATGGGAGAGAACGTAAACACATAAAAATTTTTTTGAATAATACTAAGTAGATATTATAACACAGTTGAACACTTACTACATTATTTATCTATACAGGTTATTTACATTTAGCCCCAACTCTGCTAGGGTGAGATTGATATAGGCTGTATGATTATCATCTCTCGGTGGATCAAACTCTGTTACAATAGGTAACTCACTTTCTGATTGAGGAGGATCTACACTGGTATCTACAAATGATACTTGAAGATTTCTCAACACTTGTCGTTTACGTAGGGAATAACGACATTCAGGTTGATCTGACTGATCATTAGAGGTAGAGGGTACAGCAACAGGAGAATTATCAGATTCTGTCTCACTTGTCTGATTGTCAGGGGTGTCAGGGACTTCGTCATCATCATCGCATACTAACTTCATATGATCTAAATGCGATTCTTTAAACTGACCCGTACTAATTTCTCTAACTTTATACTTGTTGCCATTAACATGTTTGACTACTCTATAAGGACCAACAAACTTTTGATCGAGTTTTGGCATTGCTGAAGTTTTGTTAAAGTTGAACAACATGACTCTGGAACCCACCTGAACTTTAGTCGGTTTGGCTCTAGTATTAGTCACTCTAGTAAATTCTGCTGTTGATTTATGAAGTGTTTCACGAATTTGTCTGAAAACACTCTGAGCTTGACTGGTACGAACTGCTACGAAATCATCAGGATTGTAAGTCGGTTTCGGATTGGAATATAACAGCTCATAAGGCAAACGCTTATCGACACCGTACAGCGCATAGTGTGGGGTATCACCTATAGAAGCGTTAAAAGCAGAATTTATGGCACATTGAACATCAGGAATGACTTCATCCCAGGTTACACTATTGGGATTGATGGTAGCTCTCAAAACGTCAAGGACTTTCTTATTAGTTCTTTCTGCTAACCCATTACTGGCAGGATGGTGCGGAACAATGGTTGATTTTGTAATCTTGTATAGAGTACACAAGTTTTCTAGGATCTCATTACAAAATTCACCTCCATTATCTGTTATGAGGGACTTAGGAGTGGTATGTCTGCAGATTATATGTTCCTTGAACGCTTTTGCTACTGTTTCGGCAGTCTTATCTGCAATAGGCACTAACTCACAATATCTGGTAAAATGATCGACCATCACACACAGATGTTTGTTTCCACTGAGGGAACATTGGAAATTAGTCAAGAGATCTACCTTGTCTGTTAATCACTACCTTCTTGTAAATATATTTCCTCAGAATTCGTAGATCACGTGAAGACAGTTTCGATCGAACAATTTTTTTTCTTTATATCTTTTATCATGATTTTCTAGAAATGAGTTCATTAAATTAATTCTTATGTATCATGATGCATCATATAGTAATGTAGATGGTTCCGTCACGAGAATATCCATGTGTGTGTGTGTGTGTGCAAGACAAGCCACGGGGGTGTGGAAATCTTTAGCTCAAGTACTTTCACACTTCTCAGTGTGTCATCAGGACCTTTGCAATGTTGCAAGAGAGCAACTAAAGCAGGGAGAGAGTTCTCAGAATACCGTAGAGCGGATGTGTCACCGTCCACGGTTACCCTTAGGTTACTCTAAGGTGTGGGGTTAAAAGATAAAGAAACTAACACAAAGTGGGAGTTGTCACAGTTGCTCTTTGCTGATGACACTGTGCTTTTGGGAGATTCTGAAGAGAAGTTGCAGAAGTTGATGGATGAGTTTGGTAGGGTATGTAAAAGAAGAAAATTAAAAGTGAATATAGGAAAGAGTAAGGTGATGATGATAACAAAAAAATTAGATAACGGAAAATTGGATATCAGATTAGAGGGAGAGAGTATGGAGGAGGTGAATGTGTTCAGATATTTGGGAGTAGATGTGTCAGCAGATGGGTCTATGAAGGATGAGGTGAATCATAGAATTAACGAGGGGAAAAAGGTGAGTCGTGCACTGAGGAGCTTGTGGAGACAGAGAACTTTATCCATGAAAGCAAAGAGGGGAATGTATGAGAGTATAGTTATACCAACACTCTTGTATGGGTGTGAGACATGGGTTGTGAATGTTGCAACAAGGGAAGGCTGGAGGCAGTGGAGATGTCTTGTTTGAGGTCATTGTGTGGTGTGAATATAATGCAGAGAATCCGTAGTTTGGAGATTAGGAGGAGGTGTGGGATTACCAAAACTATTATCCAGAGGGATGAGGAGGGGTTATTGAGATGGTTTGGACATATAGAGAGGATGGAACAAAATAGAATGACTTCGAGAGTGTATAAATGTGTAGTGGAGGGAAGGCGGGGTAGGGTCGGCCTAGAAAAGGTTGGAGGGAGGGGGTAAAGGAGGTTTTGTGTGCGAGGGGCTTTGGACTTCCAGCAAGCGTGCGTGAGCGAATGGAGACAAAAGGTTTTTTAGGACTTGACGTGCTGTTGTAGTGTAACAAGGTAAGATTTATGAAGGGTTTCATGGAAACCGGCGGGTCGGACTTGATTCCTGGAGATGGGAAGTACATTGCCGGCACTCTAAAGGAGGGTGTTAATGTTGCAATTTTGTAGCTGTAGTGTAAGCACGCCTCTGGCAAGACAGTGATGGAGTGAATGATGATGAAATGTTTTTCTTTGTCGGCCACCCTGATATATATATATATATATATATATATATATATATATATATATATATATATATATATATATATATATATATATATATATATATATATATATATATATATATATATATATATATATATATATATATATATACTCGTTATCAGGCTCTATCTTTTGCAAATTAGAAACAATTTCATAGATTTGTCTAACGTCCTCATCATAGAATTCAGGGGTGCAAATCCGAAGGGTTCTCAAAAACATACAATAAATACACTCTGTTTAATGCGTTTGGTGACTCGCATAGTAATTAATGTATGAACATATGTTAGTAGGCCTGCCATAAACATTGAACTTAAATGTTCTACCAAATCTGTAAACACGTATATCCAGAAATGGAATTATTCCACTTACCTCACTTAGGTTTTATTTCCTATTTTTACTGTGGTATTTCTTTCATATTTGCAATCATGAGTTTTATTGTGATTTCTTCCATCATATTGGTGTTTTATAGTTCCAGAAAAATTTAATCCATCAATATCCATATATATATATATATATATATATATATATATATATATATATATATATATTCGAACCCATGTCGGTTTTGGCCCGTCTCTGCTGGGTACTTGATTCTTTTAGGATTGGGTGGTCCTGCGGGTTAGAGCGTCATGTGATTTTCACTTACCATGAGGCGGGCCAAAACGACATAGGTTTGAATCCTCGGCTGGTCGCAGTGTTGTTATCGTTCATGGTTACATTACTATATATACTGCTCATGGAGGCTAGTACACCAATCGGGGTGGAGGATGAAATTAGCTTTGAATCACCCACAATGGTGTAGTACTAAACAATTCTGTCACGGAAAGAAACATAATTGAATCTTCTCTCTTGAAACATGTAAGGAATGCAGTTTATAACTCATATTATGGGGTACACAAGCTCGATAGCTATTTTGAAGAGTTGTACACAATCTTAAACAACATTGCTATACAAAAATCACAGGATTGCTCATCTTGCCAGGTGGGTTGATGAATTGGTGACGCTCGACCAGTGTCTACGCACCAAAACTTCATACCACGTCAGTTGTGAATGGTTATATAACGCGTTTAGTTGTTAGTGTACCATATAACGAAAGGCACACAAGATTACGAGATAACATAAGGAGCGGTTAAAGGGAATTAGTAGAAATTAGAAATTTAGATCATAGAAATATTATTGGAAAGGCATAGAAGATTCCCAAGTAAGGCATATTAACCGACAATGATAAGAATAGTAGACAATATTTAGGAAGAGATACTTCTGAGTACCTCGGTAGAACATTCTAGTACCGCAGAGCAGGATCTTTAAACGGACAAAGAGCACATTCTATTCCTTTCTTTTATTATTTAAAAAGGCTACACATAATAATAGCAATCCATGTGTATAGTACCCAACGAGAAACGTATTTTCTCAAACCACATGACATGTTATAAACGACATCTGTTATAAACTTGACATCTCAGAAACCTTCCTACCCAATATGAGGAGTAGGGGTGGGGGTTTAGGGTGGGGTTGGCACTGACCACTGACCACACTAAGGGTAACCGTGGACGGTGACACATCCGCACTACGCTACTCAGAACTCTCTCCTGCTTTAGTTGTCTCTTGCAATATTGCAAAGCTCCTGATGACGCACTGAGAAGTGTGAAAGTACTTGAGCTAAAGATTTCCTCTCCCGTGGCTTGTCTTGCATATATATATATATATATATATATATATATATATATATATATATATATATATATATATATATATATATATATATATATATATATATATATATATATATATATTATATATATATATATATATATATATATATATGTATATATATATATATATATATATATATATATACAGGACCACGCAATCCTACATTAATCACGCACCCAGCAGAGCTTGGTGTTTTACTGTGATCCGAGGACAAACGGTTGTGGTGTGTGGGTGCCTCTGAGCTAATTTCATTAATAATAATAATAATAATAATATATTTACTACAAGTACATGTACAAGGTATACAGGCCTATCTGACATCAATGACATACTACTATATAGAAACCCCCTTGTTATGCAGAGCATTTCTGGCAAATTAGGTCATTGTCCCAGGATGCGACCCAAACCAGTCGACTAACTCTCAGGTACCCATTTTACTGATGGGTGAACATAGACAACCGGTGTAAGGAAACACGCCCAATGTTTCTACCCGTGCTGGGAATAGAATGCAGACCCTCGCAGTGTGAAGCGAAAGTTTTAGCCACCAGGCCACGGGTGTACTAGCCTCCACGAGCAGTATTTTATATTATTATAACCATGAACGAGTGGTATTGAATCAATAACAAAACTGCGACTAGCCGAGGATCTGAACCCATGTCTTTTTGGCAAGCCCCGTGGTGAGCGAAAATCACGCATGACGCTCTAACCCACAGGACCACGCAATCCTACAAGAATCACACACCCAGCAGAGCTAGGTGTTTTACCGTGATCCGAGGACATAAGGTGGTGTGGGTGCCTCTGAGCTAATTTGTGTGTGTGTATGTGTGTGTGTGAGTGTGTGTGTGCGTGTGTGTGTGTGTGTGTGCGTATGCGTGTGTGTGTGTGTGTGTGTGTGTGTATGTATACATGAATAAATAGACGGGTGAATGAGGGGTTGAACCGTGGTAACTAAATGGACAGTCTGACGTTCTACTGTCCAGGTCAGTGGTTTTCAAACTTTTTCGGCTGCCGCGCCCTTGGCTCCCAGTCCACATCCCGCGTCTCCTCTCCCCTCCCCTACACACACATAAAGACACCTCTTTCTTGGTATTAGGTTTACTGAAAATTCAAAACAACAACTAATCTAATACTATGAACAAGTGATGTTATTTCACAAATAAAAATTAACAAAGTAAACAAATTTATTTAACATTAAAAACGGGTAAATTTATAGCTAATCGGTCACTAAATTACCTTCACGATTTTAATAAGAGGATTGGAAAATGGATGAGCTCACGACGGGCTATGTTACGTTTGAACCTGGACAGAAAAGTGTATAGGGCTGATTTGACTTTGATAAGATAAACCTCATTTCCTTGCAGAATTAAATTAATTTCGCTGAACTTTGTGAATACATCTGACAAATAATCAATGTCAAGCTTAATATTTCTTAGTTCATCACAAAGAACAGAAATGGAGTCTTGAAAGAATTCAACAATTGTTTTAAAAAGTGAATATAAATGTCTCAGGAAGTTTCCCTCTGACAGCCATCTAACTTCTGTTTGCAATATTAAACATTCAAAATCTTCATCATTCTCAGTGCAGAGTATGTGCCTTGATTTTATTTACTGCTGTGATAACAGTGTTTAATGATCTGTTAAGTCGACCACTTAAACTTTTTGCCACCAGATGCTGCTTTGGATTACACAGTGCACCGTAAACACACCAGGTAAAGCTTTTTTCAAGAAACTAATGAAGCCACGACGACCACCTGTCATCGATGGTGCTCTATCTGTTCCACAAGCAAGAATGTTGGTACGCAGGAAATATTTCTTCCTTGGTTCTGATGCCACCCTGCCGCCCCCTTTTTCCTCAATGCCTCCCAGGATCTTTCCACCGCCCACTTTGGCAATCACTGTCTAGGCTAACGTAGGCCTCTAAAAAGGGAAAGGGTTCGAAGGAATACCTGTTAATGCTCCTGGGCCGGGGAAGGTGGTCCCGTTGGGTTACAGTTGGTGCCTCTGACGGAATGTAAAACAGTACGTTACCTCCAAATCCTTCCCATTAAACAATGCAGAACAAGCCATAGATCTTTCCCTCACGTGCATCGTCATGGCCTTTAAATGTTGCAAGACAGCAACAGAAAGGAAAGAAATTCTCTGAGGCAAGACAGAAAAGGGATCACCGGGCCCATCTCTTTTACATGGGGGCCACTCATATTTTTACACCTTGTGTTTACCACGTCTCTTGATAGCATCAATTTTCCCCTTTGTTGATTTAGTCTCGTGCGGTTCTGTTCATCATGGCCACTGCACAAAATAAAAAAAAGAATCTCAAAAAAAATTCACAGTGAGTGATTTAGCAGAAACTTTTGCAAATCTCGTAAAGCTTCTTAAAATGTTTGAAAACATGGAAAGATTTACATTATTAAAGAGCAATGTTTATGGTCCGTTATTTACTTACAAGCAAACCTATGATAAAAAAAACCCTACGGCTTTGGTGTGTATTTGGCTATTCCATATAGGTTTGTGAGTACATTCTTTTACTTTCGCACAACGACAAATTTCACACACACACACACACACACACACACACACACACACACACACACACACACACACACACAATATATATATATATATATATATATATATATATATATATATTTTTTTTTTTT
>WNWK01024852.1:0-29202 GCA_009830355.1 Cherax destructor
CTTCAATTTCCGGGGTCCGGGGCTCTAGGGTTTGGCCATCATTTGGCTGGGGTTTGGGGCTCAATTTCCTGGTCTCCTGGGGCTTAGCTTTCAATTTGGTCCTGGGGTCTATGGGGCCTCAACTCTTCCTGGTCCTCCTTGGGGGTTTTGGCTTTGGATTTGGTCTAGGGGTCCTATAGGGGCTCAACTGCCTCTGGGTCTCCTCGAGGTGTTTTGGCTATTGGGGTCGGGGTCTATGGGGCCTCAGCTTCTTCCTGGTCCTCTGAGGGTTTGGGCTCAATTTGTCTGGGGTCTATGGGGGCCTCACTCTTCCTGGGTCCTCTGGGGGTTTTGGCTTCGAATTGGTCTGGGGGGCTAGGGGCCTCACTCTTCCTGGTCCTCTGGGGGGTTTGCTTTTCGAATTTGGTTGGGGTCTATGGGGCCTCACTCTTCCTGGTCTCCTGGGGGTTTTGGCTTTCCTGGGGTCGAGGGTCTTTGGGCTCCGGGTCTTCGGCTTCATCTCTCTGGGGGTTTTGCTTTTGATTTGGTCGGGTCCTATGGGGCCTCACTCTTCCTGGTCCTCCTGGGGGTTTTGGCTTATGGCTGGGGGTCTATGGGCCCACTTTCCTGGTCCTCTGGGGTTTTGGCTATCTCTGGTCTGGGGGTCCTATGGGGGCCTCAACTCTTCCTGGCCTCCTAGGGTTTTGGCTTTGATTTGGTCTGGGGTCCTAGGGGCCCAACTCTTCCTGGTCTCTGGGGTTTGGCTATTGGTTGGGCGGGCTCCTTGGGGCCTCAACCTTGGCCTTGGAGTTTGGTTGGCATTGGTCTGGGGGTTTGGGCCACTCTTCTGTGCCTCCTGGGGGTTTGGCTTTGGTGCTGGGGTCTAGGCTCCTCTTCGTCTCTGGGTTGGCTTAATTTGGGGTCTGGGCCTCTCTCCTGGTCTCGGGTTGGCTGTTGGTCTGGGCTACTTTGGTGGGTTTTTTGGTTTTGCTGGCTCGGGGTAATTCTGGTCCTCTTTGTGGGGGTTTGGTCATTTCTGTCCCTTGGTTGGGGGTGGCTCTTCTGGCTCTTTGTTTGGGTCTGGGCTCTCTTGTCTTGTTGAGTTCTCTCTTCCTGGTCCTCTGGGGTTTTGGCTATTTGTGAGGGGGTCCTATGGGGCCTCAACTCTTCCTGGTCCTCCTGGGGTTTTGGCTATTCGTGGTCTGGGGTCTATGGGGGCCTCAACTCTTCCTGGTCCTCCTGGGGGTTTTGGCTATTCGAGGTCTGAGGGGTCTATGGGGCCTCAACTCTTCCTGGTCCTCCTGGGGTTTTGGCTTTGAATTTGGTCTGGGGTCTATGGGGCCTCAACTCTTCCTGGTCTCCTGGGGTTTGGCTATTCGTGTGGGGTCTATGGGGGCCTCAACTCTTCCTGGTCCTCCTGGGGTTTTCTATTTGGTGGGGTCTATGGGGGCCTCCTCTTCTGGTCCTCCTGGGGGTTTTGGCTTTCGATTTGGTGGGGTCTATGGGGCCTCAACTCTTCCTGGTCCTCCTGGGTTTTGGCTTTGATTTGGTCTGGGGTCCTATGGGCCTCACTCTTCCTGGTCCTCCTGGGTTTTGGCTTCATTGGCTGGGGTCTATGGGCCTCAACTCTTCCTGGCCTCTGGGTTTGGCTTTCGGGTGGGGTCTGGGGCCTCCTCTTCCTGTCCTCCGGGGTTTTGGCTTTGAATTTGGTCTGGGTCCATGGGCCTCAACTCTTCTGTCTCAGGTTTGCTTTCATTTGTGGGGTCTATGGGGCCTCAACTCTTCTGTCTCTGGGGTTTTGGCTTTCATTTGGTCTGGGGTCTATGGGGCCTCAACTCTTCCTGGTCCTCCTGGGGGTTTGGCTTTAGTGGTCGGGGTCTTGGGCCTCAACTCTTCCTGGTCCTCTGGGGGTTTTGGCTATTTGGCGGGGTCTATGGGGCTCAACTCTTCCTGGTCTCTGGGGTTTGGCTTTTGGTGGGTCTATGGGGCCTCACTCTTCCTGGTCTCCGGGGTTTGGCTTTGGTCTGGGGTCCCATGGGCCTCACTCTTCCTGGTCCTCTGGGGTTTGGCTTTCGTTGTCGGGGTCATGGGCCTCCTCTTCTGGTCTCGGGGTTTTGGCATTTGGTGGGTCTATGGGGGCTCAACTCTTCCTGGTCCTCCTGGGTTTGGCTTCATTGGTCTGGGTCATGGGCCTCAACTCTTCCTGGTCTCTGGGTTTGGCTGTTGGTTGGGGTCTATGGGCCTCAACTCTTCCTGGTCTCCGGGTTTGCTTTCTGGTCTGGGTTTGGGGCCTCACTCTTCTGGTCTCAGGTTTGGCTTGGTTGGGGTCGGTCACTCTTGTCTCTGGGTTTTGGCTTGGTGGGTCATGGGCCTCCTCTTCTGGTCTCGGGTTGTGGGGTCGGTCTGGCCTCAACTCTCTGGTCCGGGTTTGGCATGTGGGTCTGGCCCTCTTCTGGTCTCCGGGTTTGGCTTTCAGGGTCTTGGGGCCTCAACTCTTCTGTCTCTGGGGGTTTTGGCTTTGGTCTGGGGGTCTGGGCCTCAACTCTCCTGTCTCTGGGGGTTTTGGCTTTCGGTCTGGGGTCTATGGGGCCTCAGCTCTTCTGGTCTCCTGGGGTTTTGTATTTGGTTGCAGGGTCATGGGGCCTCACTCTTCTGGTCTCCTGGGGTTTTGGCTTTGGTGTGGGGGTCTATGGGCCTCAACTCTTCCTGGTCTCCTGGGGGTTTTGCTGTTGGGGGTCTAGGGGCCTCAACTCTTCCTGTCCTCTGGGGTTTTGGCTATTATTTGGTCGGGGTCTATGGGGGCTCACTCTTCCTGGTCCTCCTGGGGTTTGGCTTTCGATTTGGTCGGGGTCCATGGGGCCTCACTCTTCCTGGTCTCGGGGTTTTGGCTTTGGTGGTCGGGGGTCTTGGGGCCTCCTCTTCCTGGTCCTCCTGGGGTTTGGCTTTTCAATTTGGTCTGGGGGTCTATGGGCCTCACTCTTCCTGGTCTCCTGGGTTTTGGCTTTCGAATTGTCGGGGTCTATGGGGCCTCACTCTTCCTGGTCTCTGGGGTTTTGGCTTCAGTTTGGTGGGGTCTATGGGGCCTCACTCTTCCTGGTCCTCCTGGGGGGTTTTGGCTATTTGGTGGGGGTCTATGGGCCTCAACTCTTCTGGTCCTCTGGAGGTTTGGCTTTCATTTGATGGGGTCCCTAGGGCCTCAACTCTTCCTGGTCCTCGGTTTTGGCTTTATTGGTCGGGTCGGGGCCTCACTCTTCTGGTCTCGGGTTTTGCTTAGGTGGGGGTCTATGGGCTCAACTCTTCCTGGTCTCGGGTTTGGCCATTTGGTCGGGGTCATGGGGCCTCAACTCTTCCTGGTCCTCTGGGGGGTTTGCTTTTGGTTTGGTCAGGGTTCGGGGCTACTCATTCGAATTTGGTCTGGGGTCCCATGGGGGCCTCAACTCTTCCTGGTCCTCCTGGGGGTTTTGGCTATTCAATTTGGTCGGGGTCCTGGGGGCCTCAACTCTTCCTGGTCCTCCTGGGGGGTTTTGACTTCGAATTTGGTGGGTCTATGGGGCCTCAACTCTTCTGGTCCTCCTGGGGGTTTTGGCTTTGTGAGTGGGGGTCCTATGGGGGCTCAACTCTTCTGGTCCTCCTGGGGGTTTTGCTTTTCGATTTGGTGGGGGTCCTATGGGGCCTCAACTCTTCCTGGTCTCCTGGGGGTTTTGGCTTTCGAATTTGGTCTGGGGGTCCTATGGGGCCTCAACTCTTCCTGGTCCTCCTGGGGGTTTTGGCTTTCGGTTTGGGCTGGGGGTCTATGGGGGCCTCAACTCTTCCTGGTCCTCCTGGGGGTTTTGGCTTTCATTGGTCGGGGTCCTATGGGGGCCTCAACTCTTCCTGGTCCTCCTGGGGGTTTTGGCTATTCAATTTGGTCTGGGGTCCTATGGGGCCTCAACTCTTCCTGGTCCTCCTGGGGGTTTTGGCTATTCAATTGTCGGGGTCCTATGGGGCCTCAACTCTTCCTGGTCTCCTGGGGGTTTTGGCTATTCGGAATTTGGTCTGGGGGTCTATGGGGGCCTCAACTCTTCCTGGTCCTCCTGGGGGTTTTGGCTTTCGAATTTGGTGGGGTCTATGGGGGCCTCAACTCTTCCTGGTCCTCCTGGGGGTTTTGGCTATTCAGGAATTTGGTCTGGGGGTCCTATGGGGGCCTCAACTCTTCCTGAGTCCTCCTGGGGGTTTTGGCTATTCGAATTTGGTCTGGGGTCCTATGGGGCCTCAACTCTTCCTGGTCCTCCTGGGGGGTTTTGGCTATTGAATTTGGTCTGGGGGTCCTATGGGGGCCTCAACTCTTCCTGGTCCTCCTGGGGGGGTTTTGGCTTTTCAGAATTTGGTCTGGGGGGTCCTATGGGGGCCTCAACTCTTCCTGGTCCTCCTGGGGTTTTGGCTATTCGAATTTGGTCTGGGGTCCTATGGGGGCCTCAACTCTTCCTGGTCCTCCTGGGGGGGTTTTTGGCTATTCGAATTTGGTCTGGGGGGTCCTATGGGGGCCTCAACTCTTCCTGGTCCTCCTGGGGGGGTTTTTGGCTATTCGAAGTTGGTCTGGGGTCCTATGGGGGCCTCAACTCTTCCTGGTCCTCCTGGGGGTTTGGCTTTAATTTGGTCTGGGGGTCCTATGGGGCCTCAACTCTTCCTGGTCTCCTGGGGTTTTGGCTAAATTCTTCGGTAATGGCACTTGAGCAGGCTTCTGGAATTAATTTTGCTCGTTACTCGGGGGTCCACTGTATATATATACAGTGGTACCTCTACTTACGAGCAGCTCCCAACTTGAATAATTATGTACAGTGGTACCTCGACTTACGTTTTTAATCCGTCAGAGAGGGCATTTCTTAAGACGAAACAAACGTAACACGAATCAATTTTCCCCATAAGAAATAATGGAAATAAATTTAATCCGTCCAAGACTTCCAAAAGTAGTTAAATAAAATATTTTTTAGAACTTTTTGACATTAAATAATAAATAATTTAATAAAGAATACCTAAATACACATGTAAATATTGAACAATAACATGTCACTTACATTTATTGAAGAGTTGTTGATGTGGAGGACGGGAGGAGGGGAGAAGGTGGAGTAGTATGCTAGTGTTTAAGGGGAATCCTTCCATTAACACTGCAGGTACCAAGTTCTTTTCTGGGGTTACTGGCCTTTTTCTTTGAATGCTACACTCCCTGCATGAATGCTACACTCCCTGCATGAATGCTACACTCCCTGCATGAATGCTACACTCCCTGCATGCCTACTACACTCCCTGCATCCTTGCTACACTCCCTGCATCCTTGCTACACTCCCTGCATCCCTGCCTACCACTCTCCCTGCATGACTTCCTGATCTGACACTCCCTGCATGCCTACTACACTCCCTGCATCCTTGCTACACTCCCTGCATCCTCTACACTCCCTGCATTGCACTCCTGCATGCCTACTACACTCCCTGCATCCTTGCTACACTCCTGCATCCTACTACTCCTGCATCCTGCTACACTCCCTGCATGCCTACTACACTCCCTGCATCCTTGCTACACTTCCCTGCATGCCTACACTGCACACTGCCTCCTTGCAAAAAACAAAATATCTACACTCCCTGCATGCCTACTACACTCCCTGCATCCTTGCTACACCCCCCACCTGCATCTTTTGCTACACTCCCTGCATGCCTGCTACACTCCCTGCATCCCTGCTACACTCCCTGCATCCCTGCTACACTCCCTGCATGAATGCTACACTCCCTGCATGAATGCTACACTCCCTGCATGCCTACTACACTCCCTGCATCCTTGCTACACTCCCTGCATCCCTGCTACACTCCCTGCATCTTTGCTACACTCCCTGCATGCCTGCTACACTCCCTGCATGCCTGCTACACTCCCTGCATGCCTGCTACACTCCCTGCATAAATGCTACACTCCCTGCATAAATGCTTCACTCCCTGCACATTCTTTACCACAGGCTTAGCACTAGGAGCTTTCCTTGGACCCATGGTAGCTTATTTAGCAGTTGCAAGCACTAAAAACAGTGGAATAATGACAATATACTGGTATGAATGCGTGGGTGTGGGTGGGTGGTCGCTCTCGCTTGTAAACAATAGCACACTGACGCTCCCTGGAGTGCGCGCTCAGCTGGTCTCCAAGTGAACAGGTCCGGTACGAAAGGCGTAAGACGAATCAATCAACGGATGTCGCATTCAAATTTCTTACGTTATAAGTAACGGATATCGAATATAACGTAAGGTGATAACAACGTAAGTCGAGGTACCACTGTAAGTGTATTTTTGTAGGTACTTTTGTAAGTGTATTTTTGGGGGTCTGAAATGGATTAATCTAATTTTCATTATTTCTTATGGGAAAAAATTCCTTCGGTATCAGCACTTGAATAGCCGTCTGGAACGAATTAAGCTCGTAACTCGAGGTACGACTGTATATTAATTTTTAACTACACTGCCATAGTAAAAGGAATACTATCTAGAAGTAGTAAAACAGCAGTAAAGAGGGGGAAGTAAAGAAGATACTTAATATAAACGATATGTAAAAAAAGTATAATACAAAGAGATAGAAATGATCCATAAAATATTAAGCAAGCATCAAGGAAAACTCCGAAATTAAAGATATGATAAGAATATAAGATCCAAAGTGCTCAGCCCAACAACACAGAACAAGAACAGGCAGAACTTACTCTTTCTATGATGCGCAGTTTTCCACTAACTGACAGCTCTTCTTGTGATGTGGGCAGAGTATAGACCTCGTCTTGCTCGTAAACAAGCTGTTTAAGAAAATATTGATTAAATAATAAAAATAAACTTTAATAATATACAATGAAGAAATTTTATAAAAACTATATACTATACTGCATTAACCCTTTGGGGGTCGACAGGCCCTCTCCCAAACTTGAAGACAGAATAAAACAACTTAAATTGAATCAAGTTTATAAAATTGCTCACAAACAGTGTCCAGAATATCTTGCTGCCAATTTTGTCAAGGCTGGGAACCAAAGCAGTCATATTATTATTATTATAATCAAAAGAAGTGCTAAACCACAAGGGTTATACAGCGCGGTAAAGCAGTCATAGTACTAGGGGGAGAGAGAACAACTTTGTAGTACCCACAGTCAGTGGCCAGGCTTCAAACACCTTTTATTGTACAGCAATAAAGGAATGGAACAGACTGCCTGCACATGTCAAAGCCAGTCATAGCATGAGCCAGTTCAAGAAGAGAGCCAAAAGGTATCTAATGAATGTAGCGGCAGAAAGGGAGGAGAATGTTTTTTTATTTTTTTAGCTAACATACATGTAAATGTAAATAACTCTTTTTACCTTATTCCTAGTATATATTCTTTATAGTATAAAAACATATATCTCATACAATGTATAATATTAAGATATTAAATGGATATTAATTGGGTTATCCTAGGTTTTCTACACATATGCTGCTATGTATGATAATCTATGTAACTGTATTTGTGTATACCTGAATAAACTTACTTACTTAATCAGGGTCGAAATTTTTTTGGAAAAAAAAAATTATTTTTTCTTTTGAAATGATAAGAGAATCTTTTTCCGATCATAATGACACCAAAAGTATGAAATTTGATGGAAAACTTACGGAATTATGCTCCAGCGAAGTTATCGGTCTCGACGATATTTACACATCGGCGATTTCGCCCACTTTGAGCCCTATTTTTGGCCAATTCCAATGTTCCAGTCTACTAAAATCATAGCTATTTTGCTAGAACTCCATTTCTTCTATCGATTGAGTACAAGAAACCGCCCATTTACCAATTTCAACTACCCAAAAGTGTGGTCAGAAATTGGCAATTTGGCCAATTTCACACAAATTTCAAACAATGCCAATTTCAAAATGAGGTCCAGAATAAACAAGGCAGACATTCCTGGCACTAAAACAACATCTTCTCTGTTCATTAGTCACGTCTCCAGGCCCCTCTTACATTACTTTTGCTTTCCATTTTGAATTTTTATTCTCACAAAAAATAGAAGATTTACTGTTATGTATACAACTGCATCATTGTAAAAACGGTATAAATAATATCACCGCACTTGTGAAAGAATATTAGACTCACCAGTTGACGTGTACTGGACGCGTGGCATAATTTGTTTACTCTTGAACATCGGCACAAATTGAACATTTTCGCTATTTTGAGCTCAATTTCAAGGTACTTGTCATCGTAAAACCAATCAAAATCATCTCTATTTCTGTAATATATCTTCCATTCTATCAAATGAGACCAAGAAAATGAGAATACATCAATAAATACCATATGAAAATAGACTGCAAAGTCACTGTTTTAAACGAAAAATACGGACGGAGGTTTTTTTTCTCATTATGCAGTGTGTGCTTCAGGATTTTTTTTATACTGCGCACACTGACCACACAGACCCATTCTTTCATATGTAGGCCTACCAGCCGTTTCCCGCTTAATTTGAGGCCGCTAGAATTTACGCATACTAGTACGGCACCGACCCTGGCACGCAAAACTTACTAGTATGGCACAGACCCCGAAAGGATTAAAGCATCAGTGGTACCTCAATATTCGAACTTAATCCGTTCCAGGAGGCTGTTCGAATAGTGATGTACAAATATTGAATAATTTTTTACCATACGAAATGATGTAAATTGGATTAATTTGTTCCAGACCCCAAAAATTACCATTTATAAAACATTTTAAGTGAAAATATTGCTTATTTAAACCAGTATAATAATATTTGCATGCATAAAATCATACATGAAAACTATAAAAACAACAAATACATAAAATAAATGAAAATTTAACGGCACTTCACGTTTATTGAGTGCTGATGGACTAAGAGGAAGATAGAGATGTTATTGTTTGGAAAGGGCGTCATCTTTCATAAAAATATTAGGTAACTGCCCGTCTGGTGATTTTTCTTTTTTCTATCTCTGTGCAGTAGCACTTAAAGATGATGGGGATTCACAAGCACTTGATTTTTTTCCTCTACTAAAGAGGCTGTCCAATGTTGTCTGCTTTTGGCAACTTTTAAAAAAATTTTATAAAGTGGTCAACAATACTATCACCGAGCAAGTTGATGCTCCTATTCACAACAGTAATGTTAGGATGCCGTTTTTCCACAAGGCTCTGTGTTTGAGCCTAATGGTAACACAGTTTCTTAATTTCTTTAGTGGAAATGTTCCCCTTACTGCTTCCCTCCTCTGAAGAAGAAATTTCCTCAACCACTTCTTCTTGCTGCTCTTTGTGCAGGTTTTGAAGTTCTTCTGTGGTGAGCTCATTCTTGTGATCCTCCACCAACATCCTCATCGTGCCTTTCCAAACCCATGGACTGACCCAGAGAAATAATATCCTTCACTACAGGCTCTTTGATATACCTTTGAAGAGTTTCGAGAGTTCAATCAGGCTGTTGCTGCTGGAGGCCCGCTGCCCCACATATCCATCACAGCCTGGTTGATCTGGCACCTTGTGAAGATACTTGTCCAGTTTCCTCTTGAAGACTTCTACACTTGTTCCAGCTGTGTTTCTGATATCTTCTGGTAAGATGTTGAATAGTCTGGGACCCCAAATGTTGATACAGTGTCTCCTTATTGTTCCCACTGTACCCCTGCTCCTCATTGGGTTTATTTTGCACTTCTTCCCATATCTCTCACTCCAGTATGTTATGGCAGTGTGCAGATTTGGAACCAGGCCCTCAAGTACTTTCTAGGTATATACAGTCTCTCCTCACTTAACGACGGAGTTCCATTCCTAAGACCAAATCAGTAAACGAATTAGTCACTAAGTGAGGAGCATACTATAATGGTAGTGGGTTTGTGTCAGCCATCTCTGATATTCAGTAAGTGAGTCAAGTGATTCAGTAAGTGAGTCAGTCAGTCATTCAGTAAGTGAGTCAGTCAGTCATTCAGTAAGTGAGTTAGTCAGTCATTCAGTAAGTGAGTCAGTCAGTCATTCAGTCAGTCAGCCATTCAGTAAGTAAGTCAGTCAGTCAAACTTTGCAATTCCTAGACTTGAAAGCTTAAACCTTTTCTTGTCACTTGCTGGAACACTTGTGTGCTTACAGGGTGCCATGATTGCTTGGTAGATTTATGCATGGAACCATGTTTCAGAGACTTCCACAGGCTGCAGAACTTCTAGAAACATATGCAGTGACTCAATATGTGTATATATGTATGATTGAACAATAGTTATAAACATAATTTTACATTGTACATTGTTGTAAATATGTTTTGTAAACAAACTAGTGATAACAAACTTTATGGCATTATTTTATAAGAAATAGCGAGTGAATATTTGAAAAACAGCACTTATATTGGTCTCACAGTCCATAAAAGTTATTTGAAAAAAAAAAAAAAAATCCATAAGAAAACAACTTCAAAAAAAAAAAAAAAACGATTACCGGCCAACTGGAATTCGCCGATGTTGCTATCATCAGTTCATTTTGGGTCAACTTGAAGCCTCCATATCTCCGTAAGTATTGATCGCAAAAATTTTTTGTTTAGCTATTTAGATTCAGAAAAAACCCTCTATCATTTCATAAGATAAAATCATTTTTTTTTTCCGAATATTTTTCGACCCCAGGAACACGTTTCCGAGAAGGCCTGTCGACCCCCAAAGGGTTAATAGGACCCATGATCATAACACAAGACACAGATCACTTTTTGATATACCCAGTGTCCATATCACCCTGTGTAAAAATTCTATGTACATAAAGGGCCCCAAAATCTGGAATTCATTACCAGTAAATACTAAAATAACCTGGTCTGAACATCAATTTAAAACTCTTCTCAAAAACCACCTACTCACCCTAAACTAAATACTCATACTATAAATTACTTTCACCAATGCTCACTGTCATTTTCCTATAATATAATTTCAATATTTACTATTGATGTAAGCATCCTACAAAACACTTGTCACAATGTAATATCCACAGAATGTAATTTGAGTACATTTATTAACCCTTTGACTGTCGCAACCCCTAATCCTGAGGTGTCTCCTGTTGTCGCAAAATTTTTGAAAAAAACAAAAATGATTTTTTCTTATGAAATGATAGAGAATCTTTTCCCGATGGTTATGACACCAAAAGTATGAAATTTGATGGAAAACTTACAGAATTATGCTCTCGCAAAGTTAGTGATCTCGGCGATATATACGCATTGGCAATTTCGCCGACTTTGAGCCCTATTTTCGGCCAATTCCATTGTTCCAGTCGACCAAACTCATAGCTATTTCTTTAGAACTCCATTTGTTCTATCGATTGAGTACAAGAAACCACCAATTTACCGGTCACAGACCGGGCCGCGGGGGCGTTGACCCCTGGAATTCTCTCCAGGTAGACCCAATAAAGTGGTCAGAAATTGGCAATTTGGCCAATTTCATGCAAAATAAAAAAGTTATCAATTTCAAAATAGGGTCCAGAATAAACAATGCAGACATTTCTGGCACTAAAATAAGATGTTATCTGTTCATTAGTCACGTCTTTAGGCCCCTCTTATATTACTCTTGTTTTCTTTTTTCATTTTTTATTCACACAAAAAATAGATTTACCGTTATGCAGACTATTGCATTATTGTAAAAATTGTATAAATAATATCAGTGCACTTGTGAAAGAATATTAGACTCACCAGTTGATGTGTATTGGACGTGTGGTGATTTGTTTACTCTTTGAACATTGGCAAAAATCGAACATTTTCGCTACTTTGAGCTCAATTTCAAGGTCGTTTTCATCACGAAACTAATCAAAATCATCTCTATTTCTGTAGTATTTTTTTCCATTCTATCAAATGAGACCACGAAAAAGAGAATACAACCATAAATACTATATGAAAATACACCTCAAAATCGGCGTTTTAATCCAAAAACACGGTCGGAGTTTTTTTTTCTCATTATACACTGCGTGCTGCAGGATTTTTTTTATACAGCGCACACTGACCACACAGACCCATTATCTCATATGTGGGCCTACCAGCTTTCTCCCGCTTGATTTGAAGTCGCTAGAATTTTTGAGTACAGTACATATATATACGTCCGAAACAGTGGCTCATAAGACGTATATACATGTATACGCCATTAGATTAATCTGCCCTTAATGCCATGGCATGCTAGTGGCTCTCTTTGAACTTCAGTTCATGTTTGTAATAACAAAATCTTGATGTAAACTTGTAATGAAATAAAAATTTATTTATTATTTATTTATATAAATGTCATGTTCTCCACAGACCACTGGAAAACCTTGCTTATGTCATCCTGTAATTGTTCAGTGTCCTCTACCGTAGTGACTTTCATGCTTATTTTAGTGTCATCTGCAAATGATGATACAAAAGTGTGATGGGTGTTTTTATCTATGTCTGCTAAGGATGAGAAACAGCAGAGGTTCTTGGACAGTGCCCTGGGGCACTGAGCTTTTTACCTCGCTCTCCCTCAAAGCCTTCAAAATCTCTGACTGACACAGTTTGGCCACAATTTCTTCCAAGCAGAACTCTTTGTCTTGAAAGAAACTTCCCCCAGGCTTTGTCTGTTATCCTTAAACACTGGAGGATATTAAAATGTTTTTTCCAAAATTCCCTAAGGGTAAGCTCTGTTTTAGAGGTACTGTAATTTCAATGCACCTTTTAACCCTTTCACTGTCGGTCCCGTAATATTACGGCTTGAGAGCCAGCGTCGGTCCCACAATTCTAGCAGCTTCAAATCTAGCAGGAGAAAACTGGTAGGCCTACATGTGAGAGAATTAGGGAGGCCACAGTTAATTGCCTTCCCTAGCGGTAAGGAATACTTCACTCTCCGGAGAATTGGGACTCTTCCCTTTCCAAGTGATAGCTCTAACACAGATTAAAGTGTCAGTGAAGATGAATCTTATGGTTTTGAGGAGTTTGTGACAGAAAGCAATGCCCAGGATACCAGAAATAGTGCTGAAAACCCAGACAATTATCAACGTTCCACCAAAAAAATCAGACAAAGTGACTTACAGTGGACCCTCGCTATTCAAACACTCCAAAACTCACCCTTTTATGTAAGTTTATTATTGTAAGTGCTTTTATAAGGGTATTTTTGGGGGTCTGAAATGGACTAATCTAATTACATCATTCCTTATGGGAATAAATTTGTTTGGTAACAGCACTTGAACAGCATTCTGGAATGAGGGTGAGTTTTGGAGTGTTCGAATAGCGGGGGTCCACTGTATTTCCATATGGGTGGTGAGGAAGGCAGCATGGGTGGTGGGGAAGGCAGCGTGGGTCGTGGGGAAATTAGCATGGGTGGTGGGGAAGGCAGCATGGGTTTGTGTAAACAACATAGCAGCATATGTGTAGATTACCTAGGATAACCCAAAAAAGTCAGACAAAGTGACTTATTTCCATGTGGGTGGTGGGGAAGACGGCATGGGTGGTGGGGAAGGCAGCGTGGGTGGTGGGGAAGGCAGCGTGGGTGGTGGGGAAGGCAGTGTGGGTTTGTGTAAACATGTTTTGTCATCAATACAGTGGAACCTTGGTTTTCATTTGCCCTGGTTTTTGTCGAATTTGGTTTTCAACGACTTATTTTCGTCAAAATATTGTCCCAATTTTCGTTCGTCACCTTGGTTTTCATCCGCCGTACCAAACATGTGTGATTGCATGCGTCCACGCAAAGCATCCCACACATGCATTCTGAATCAGTCTGGCTTTGCTTTTCGTAATAATCCATTGTTTTTTGTGCTTGTTTATTGAATGCGAGGGCTAAATAAGCCACCATGGGGCCAAAGAAAGTTCAGTGATTCTACGATATGTACAATACTAAAGCAGCAGGAGTCGATAAAGGCTATAACGCCAGCCAGCGATAAAGTGTAGCATTAAGAGTGTAGCAAGTAAGTTAAGCGATTAAGCAACAGAAAAAGGACGACACGAAACTAACTCCTCCAATGTTGTTGGAGGTTTATAGGGCCACTGACAACATACAATAACCACTTTATTTCTTTACATTCTCTATTATGTTTTTATACAATATTTCTTATTTATAAATTACGTACATTGTTTCAGTGTTTTCCTTATGAAACTGTGATCTAGTGCAGTTAGCCCCACAAACACACTGTTTTCTCTTATAATATGAGCATGGAAAGATATGTAGTCAGCAGGAGAGGGAATGGCAGCTGCCGCCTCCACCACTAGCCACATACGTAATGACATTTTATTCATTCTAGAATATATATCATGTTTTTATGTTATTAATATTGTTTATTATGTCATATTAGATGAATTGTGATTGATAAATAAGTCATAGAGTTGATATTAGCATCATATTGAAGTATTCTGTCCTGTCTCCAAACAATAAACTCTCCTCCCTCTCCCCTCCTCACTGTCTTCCATACGCGCCAACAAGAGTCTTCAATAGAGGTAAAAGTGATTTAAATGTTCATTTATCCATTTCATTAGTGCTTTATATTTATTTCTCATTGTTTTCTGTATGTAAAACTATAGTTATTCTCTATAAAATGCATTTTTTGTTAATACTTTTAGGGGTCTGAAATGGATTAATTGGATTTACATTATTTCTTATGGGAAATATTGCTTTAGTTTTCGTTGAATTTTGTTTTTGTCCAACTCTCTGGAACAAATTAAAAACGAAAACAGAGGTTCCACTGTATAATGATAACAATGTTTGTGCGGTTGTGTAGCACAATGAGTGGATATATATACATTATGCATTATACTGGTCTCACAGGCCACAAAAGTTACTTGAAAAAATAAAATACAGTGGACCCCAGGAGTTCGTAATTAATCCGTTCCAGAGGGCGCTCTGAACACCGAATATTACGAACTCCGAATATATTTTCCCCATAAGAAATAATGGAAATAAAATTAATCCGTTCCAGACACCCAAAAGTATTAAAATAATTTTTTTTTGTACAACAAATATATATTAAATTACATAGAAAACAATGAGACATAAGAAATAAACAGTAATAACATGTCACTTACCTTTATTGAAGAGTTGTTGATGTGTGGAAGACGGGAGGAGGGGAGAGGATGGAGGAGTTGCTAGTGTTTGGAAGGGGAATCCCCTTCCATTAACACTTCAGGTACCAAGTTCTTTTCTGGGGTTACTGGCCTTTTTCTTTTAATGCCACTAGGACCAGGTTGAGAGTCACTTAACCCCTGTCTGATAAAATAACTGTCCTGGGAGCTCTGTATCTGGCGTTCCTTTAAAACAGCCCTGAAGTGGGACACCACAGTCTCATTGTACATGTTGCTAGCACGGGCTGCAACAGCTTTGTTAGGGTGATAATGCTCCATAAATCTTTGCAAGTCACTCCACTTGGCACACATCTCCTTAATCTTTGAAGAAGGCAACGTCCTCCATATTTCTTCCTCCTCCTCTGAATCACTTTCCTGAGCTGTGGTCTGTTTTTGTTGCAATTGAAGCTCTTGCAGATCTGCAATGGTTAGCTCTTCATTGTGGTCCTCCACCAACTCTTCCACATCCTCGCTACTAACCTCCAACCCCATGGACTTCCCCAGTGCCACAATTTTTTCCACAACAGGCTCAGGGCCCTGAGGCTCAGCCCCAAACCCCTCAAAATCCCTCTCTGGGACACAGTCTGGCCACAATTTTCTCCAAGCAGAGTTCAAAGTCCTGGTGCTCACTTCCTCCCAAGCCTTCCCTATATGGTTTATGCAATTGAGGATATTGAAGTGATCTTTCCAGAACTCTCTTAGGGTCACAGCAGTGTCTGAGATTATGTCAAAGCACCTTTGAAACATTGCTTTGGTGTACAGTTTTTTGAAGTTACAAATGACCTGCTGGTCCATGGGCTGGAGGAGAGGAGTGGTATTAGGGGGGCAAGAACTTCACTTTGATGAACTTCAAATCCTCCACAATTTGCTCTTGCAAGTCTGAAGGATGACCAGGAGCATTGTTCATTACCAGGAGGCACTTAAGTGGCAATTTATTTTCCTCGAGATATATTTCTTCACACTGTGGCCAAACACTTCATTGAACCAATCAAGGAAAATTTCCCTCGTGACCCATGCCTTATTGTTAGACTTCCACATCACACACAAATTAGCCTTGGCAACACTGTACTTCTTGAACGCTCTGGGATTTTCAGAGTGATACATGAGTAAAGGCTTCACTTTGAAATCCCCACTAGCATTAGCAAACAACATAAGAGTTAGCCTGTCTTTCATAGGCTTGTGTCCTGGCAGTGCCTTTTCCTCCTCTGTAATGTAGGTCCTGTTTGGCAGTTTCTTCCAAAACAGGCCTGTTTCGTCACAATTAAACACTTGTTCGGGTTTAAATCCTCCAGCCTCTACACAGCTTTTGAATTCATGCACATATTTTTCAGCAGCAAGTTTGTCTGAACTGGCTGCCTCACCATGCCTTATCACACTATGTATGCCACTACGCTTCTTTAATCTGTCAAACCAGCCTTTGCTGGCTTTAAATTCGTTCACTTCAGCACTCGTTGCAGGCATTTTCTTGATGAGATCACCATGCAATTGCCTTGCTTTTTCAGATATTATCGCCTGCGTAACACTATCTCCTGCTAATTCTTTCTGGGTGATCCACACCAACAACAAAGTCTCAACATCTTCCAGTATTTGCGATCTCTGTTTTGTGACCATACTTGCACCTTTCGCCTTCCTTGATTTCCTTTCCCTTGGCCACAATGGAAGCGATGGTTGTATAGGCTTTGACATACTGCCTGGCCAGCTCAGTGAAACGAACTCCACTTTCATATTTTGCAATGATCTCTTTTTTTCAGTTCTACCATATTTCTGACATTCTTTACCACAGGCCTGGCACTAGGAGCTTTCTTGGGGCCCATATTGTTTTCTGCAGCCCATTTAAAGATTTGGAGTCTTGCAGTGTCTTCAATGGTGGATACTGTCATGCAGATTCGGGTGTCATCTGCAAAGGAAGACATGGCACTGGCTTATATCCCAGTCTATGTCAGATATGAGGATGAGGAACAAAATGGGAGCGAGTACTGTGCCTTGTGGAACAGAGCTTTTCACAGTAGTGGTCCAGTAGTTGGGACAAACAGGAGCGAAATGCTCTAAACCCATGCTGCCCTGGGTTGTGTAACTGATGGGTATCTAGAAGAGTGGCAATCTTGCTTTTTAAAACCCTTTCAAAGATTTTTATGATATGGGACGTTAGCGCTATTGGTCTGTAGTTCTTTGCTATTGCTTTACTGCCGCCTTTGTGGAGTGGGGCTATGTCTGTTGTTTTTAGTAACTGCGGGACCCCAGTGTCCTTGCTCCCTCTCCATAGGATGTTAAAAGCACGTGATAGGGGCTTCTTGCAGTTCTTGATGAACACAGAGTTCCACGAGTCTGGGCCTAGAGCGGAGTGCATGGGCATGTCATTTATTGCCTTTTTGAAGTCATTTGGCGTCAGGATAATGTCAGATAGGTTTGCGTCTACCAAGTTCTGTGGCACTCTCATAAAAAGTTCATTTAGGTCTTCGACTCTCAGTCTGGTTAGCGGCTCGCTAAAAACTGAGTCATACTGGGACTTTAGTAGCTCACTCATTTCGTTGCTGTCAACTGTGTAGGACCCATGCCGTTTAAGTAGGGGCCCAATACTGGATGTTGTTCTCGACTTTGATTTGGAATAAGAAAAAAAATACTTTGGGTTTCTTTCAATTTCATTTATGGCTTTTAGTTCTTCCCACATTTCTTGATTCCTGTAAGATTCCTTTAGTTTTAGTTTGATGTTTGCTATTTCTCTGACCAGTGTCTCCCCATCTATCCTCGACTGTCATCTATCCTCGAATTTCATCTATCCTTGAATGTCATCTATCGAATGTCATCTATCCTCGAGTGTCATCTATCCTAGAGTGTCATCTATCCTAGAGTGTCATCTATCCTCGAATGTCATCTATCCTCGACAGGTTATATCATAAAACAAAAGCAAAAAACTTGAAACACAGAAATAACTGAGTGACGAACATTATAACAGCCACACAAACCTTAAAACTTAATCATTCTCTACCTAACTAGAAACACTAAGTAATAATTACATAAAGACTGGGCCTCAATGGAAATCAAGGACCTCAATGAAAATAAATGTCCTCAATGGAAATAAAGGTCCTCAATGGAAATAAAGGTCCTCAATGGAAATAAAGGTCCTCAATGGAAATAAAGGTCCTCAATGGAAATAAAGGTCCTCAATGGAAATAAAGGACTTCAACAGAAATCAAGGACCCCCATGAAAATAAGTCACTGACTTTTTGGTGGGTTATCCTAGGTAAACTACACTATGTATGATAATTGTACTTATGTATAACATTGCCTAAAAAAACTTACTAGAACGCAGACTAACCCAAAGGTAAGAAAAAGTTCAGAATGACTAAAATAGGAGTAAGTCACTCTCTACCTCTACTAGAAACACTAAGAGTTATAATTGCGTAACAGAGATACTATGATAATTACTAGAACGCAGAGCAGAAGAGATAACTAACCCCGAGGAAAAAACCTTCACAATAAGTAATAACAGAAGTTAGTCAATAAGTTATCATAAGGTGAGGTGCAGGAGGGCATGTGTGGTGCGGCTGGAGGCTGTACACTCCCCTTCACTAAGGCTTAATAACACAGTAACTCAATAAATAAGTACTCACTAGTTCTTCGTCCATCTTTGTTTATGTGCTACAGGTGATGACTAACCTTGTTGTGACTGGCGCGGCAACTGACCAATCAGAGCCCAGGGATGATCCCCCCCACACTGCTGATTGGTCCATCCCAACCTCAATATCCTCACTACTGTCCTACACCTCAATAGCCTCACTACTGTCCTGCACCTCAATAGCCTCACTACTGTCCTGCACCTCAACAGCCTCACTACTATCCTGCACCTCAATAGTCTCACTAGTGTCTTGCACCTCAATAGCCTCACTACTGTCCTGCACCTCAATAGCCTCACTACTGTCCAGCACCTCAATAGCCTCACTGCTGTCCTGCACCTCAATAGCCTCACTACTGTCCTGCACCTCAGTAGCCTCACTACTGTCCTGCACCTCAATAGCCTCACTACTGTCCTGCACCTCAATAGCCTCACTACTGTCCTGCATCTCAATAGCCTCACTAATGCCCTGCACCTCAAATGCCTCACTACTGTCCTGCACCTCAGTAGCCTCACTACTGTCCTGCATCTCAATAGTCTCGCTACTGTCCTGCACCTCAATAGCCTCACTGCTGTCCTGCATCTCAATAGCCTCGCTACTGTCCTGCACCTCAATAGCCTCGCTACTGTCCTGCACCTCAATAGCCTCACTACTGTCCTGCACCTCAATAGCCTCGCTACTGTCCTGCACCTCAATAGCCTCACTACTGCCCTGCACCTCAATAGCCTCACTACTGTCCTGCACCTCAGTAGCCTCACTACTGTCCTGCACCTCAATAGCCTCACTACTGTCCTGCACCTCAATAGCCTCACTACTGTCCTGCATCTCAATGGCCTCGCTACTGTCCTGCACCTCAATAGCCTCACTACTGTCCTGCACCTCAATAGCCTCGCTACTGTCCTGCACCTCAATAGCCTCACTGCTGTCCTGCATCTCAATAGCCTCGCTACTGTCCTGCACCTCAATAGCCTCGCTACTGTCCTGCACCTCAATAGCCTCACTACTGCCCTGCATCTCAATAGCCTCGCTACTGTCCTGCACCTCAATAGCCTCACTACTGCCCTGCACCTCAATAGCCTCACTACTGTCCTGCACCTCAGTAGCCTCACTACTGTCCTGCACCTCAATAGCCTCACTACTGTCCTGCACCTCAATAGCCTCGCTACTGTCCTGCACCTCAATAGCCTCACTACTGCCCTGCACCTCAATAGCCTCACTACTGTCCTGCACCTCAGTAGCCTCACTACTGTCCTGCACCTCAGTAGCCTCACTACTGTCCTGCACCTCAATAGCCTCGCTACTGTCCTGCACCTCAATAGCCTCGCTACTGTCCTGCACCTCAATAGCCTCGCTACTGTCCTGCACCTCAATAGCCTCGCTACTGCCCTGCACCTCAATAGCCTTGCTACTGTCCTGTACCTCAATAGCCTCACTACTGTCCTGCACCTCAATAGCCTCACTACTGTCCTGCACCTCAATAGCCTCACTACTGTCCTGCATCTCAATAGCCTCGCTACTGTCCTGCACCTCAATAGCCTCGCTACTGTCCTGCACCTCAATAGCCTCGCTACTGTCCTGCACCTCAATAGCCTCGCTACTGTCCTGCACCTCAATAGCCTTACTACTGTCCTGCACCTCAATAGCCTCGCTACTGTCCTGCACCTCAATAGCCTTACTACTGTCCTGCACCTCAATAGCCTCGCTACTGTCCTGCACCTCAATAGCCTTGCTACTGTCCTGCACCTCAATAGCCTCGCTACTGTCCTGCACCTCAATAGCCTTACTACTGTCCTGCACCTCAATAGCCTTGCTACTGTCCTGAACCTCAATAGCCTCGCTACTCTCCTGCACCTCAATAGCCTCGCTACTGTCCTGCACCTCAATAGCCTTACTACTGTCCTGCACCTCAATAGCCTCGCTACTGTCCTGCACCTCAATAGCCTTACTACTGTCCTGCACCTCAATAGCCTTGCTACTGTCCTGCACCTCAATAGCCTCGCTACTCTCCTGCACCTCAATAGCCTTACTACTGTCCTGCACCTCAATAGCCTCGTTACTGTCCTGCACCTCAATAGCCTTGCTACTGTCCTGCACCTCAATAGCCTCGCTACTGTCCTGCACCTCAATAGCCTCGCTACTCTCCTGCACTTCAATAGCCTTGCTACTGTCCTGCACCTCAATAGCCTCGCTACTGTCCTGCACCTCAATAGCCTTACTACTGTCCTGCACCTCAATAGCCTCGCTACTGTCCTGCACCTCAATAGCCTCGCTACTGTCCTGCACCTCAATAGCCTTACTACTGTCCTGCACCTCAATAGCATCGCTACTGTCCTGCACCTCAATAGCCTCGTTACTGTCCTGCACCTCAATAGCTCCGCTACTGTCCTGCACCTCAATAGCCCCGCTATTGGCATGCACCTCAATAGCCCCGCTACTGTCCTGCACCTCAATAGCCCCGCTACTGTCCTGCACCTCAATAGCCCCGCTACTGTCCTGCACCTCAATAGCCCCGCTACTGTCCTGCACCTCAATAGCCCCACTACTGTCCTGCACCTCAATAGCCCCGCTACTGTGCTGCACCTCAATAGCCCCGCTACTGTCCTGCACCTCAATAGCCCCGCTACTGTGCTGCACCTCAATAGCCCCACTACTGTCCTGCACCTCAATAGCCCCGCTACTGTGCTGCACCTCAATAGCCTCGCTACTGTCCTGCACCTCAATAGCCCCGCTACTGTCCTGCACCTCAATAGCCTCGCTACTGTCCTGCACCTCAATAGCCTCGCTACTCTCCTGCACCTCAATAGCCTTGCTACTGTCCTGCACCTCAATAGCCTTGCTACTGTCCTGTACCTCAATAGCCTAGCTACTGTCCTGCACCTCAATAGCCCCACTACTGTCCTGCACCTCAATAGCCCCGCTACTGTGCTGCACCTCAATAGCCCCACTACTGTCCTGCACCTCAATAGCCCCGCTACTGTGCTGCACCTCAATAGCCTCGCTACTGTCCTGCACCTCAATAGCCCCGCTACTGTCCTGCACCTCAATAGCCTCGCTACTCTCCTGCACCTCAATAGCCTCACTACTGTCCTGCACCTCAATAGCCTCGCTAATGTCCTGCACCTCAATAGCCTCGCTACTGTCCTGCACCTCAATAGCCTCACTACTGTCCTGCACCTCAATAGCCTCACTACTGTCCTGCACCTCAATAGCCTCACTACTGTCCTGCACCTCAATAGCCTCACTACTGTCCTGCACCTCAATAGCCTCGCTACTGTCCTGCACCTCAATAGCCTCGCTACTGTCCTGCACCTCAATAGCCTCGCTACTGTCCTGCACCTCAATAGCCAACATGAGGCCTGGTCACAGCCCGGGCCGCAGTGGCGTTGACCCCTGGAACTCTCTCCAGGTAAACTGTGCTGCACCTCATTAACCTCACTGTTGTGCGTCGAGAAAGGAGAATAACAAACAATTATTATTTATCGGGAAAATCTACCTCATCTTTAGTCTATAATTCTTCACATTATGTGCCAGTATTTTACTGATAACGCCACTGGTTGTCGAAATTACCTTTAGCATTGAATGGATGTATGATAGTAGGGATAATTCAGTAACAGTCCCAGACTTTCGCTTAGCAGATTATAATGGGCTTAGAGAATACTTATCAACTGATAACAAATTCCCACTCTAGACAGCATACTCCACCAATATTCAAAAGTCTCAAACTACTCACCGTAAAGAACATTCATACTTACTCTTGTGCCTACTACATATATAAAACTTTACACTCTAATATAAACCCTCTGCTCAAAACTCTCCTCACCAACTTTAATAGGACCCATGACCACAACACACGACACAGATCACTTTTTGATATACCCCGTGTTCATATCAACCTATGTAAAAATTCTATGCACATAAAGGGCCCCAGAATCTGGAATTCATTACCAGTAAATATTAAGATAATCTTGTCTGAAAATCAATTTAAGACTCAACTCAAAAACCACCTACTCACCCAAAACTAAATGATCATACTATAAACTACTTTGAAAAATGCTCATTGTTACTTTCCTATACGATAATCTCAATTTTTAATAATATGTTACTATTATGTTACCCCCTACTCATATTATAAGTTAATGTCAAAAATGCTCAATGTTATTTTCCTTAAGATAATCTCAATTCCATATTATCATTCAAGAATCTTAACACCTGTAATAATCTAATATATAATATCATTATATAATAATTTAAACAGTAAAATTTCATCATATTGTAATTTTGAAAATAATTTTTAACTAGAATAAACTCAATAAATTTCTCTAATATTAAGTACATAGTTTTTACGGACTAGAATAAGCTGCCCCTAATGCCATGGCATGTCAGTGGCTCTCCTTGCACTCAATTTACATTGTAACTTCCGATACCCATGTAATCTGCAATGAAATAAAATTTGTTTGTTTGTTTGTTTGTTTAAAAAATGTCATGTCTAAACTATGTTCAAATTTCATAGCTTAAATACTCACCTTTACTCATTGTATACTATCTACAAAAATTCTTACAATTTAGTTTTAAGTTAATTTTAAGTCTGCCCAAAATGCCCTGCATACTAGGGGCTTTTGGCATGTACACCTCATGTAATCTCAATAACCAAATGTAATTCTTTGTATCATGTCCAAATAAAAATATTATTATTATTATTATAACTGTGGACTGGGGTAACGAAGAGAGCTATCAATATGACAGTTTTCTGAACACTATACAGGCTGCCCAAAGAACATTTATCCCATATAAAGATATTAGATCAAGTAGAAATGACCCAAAATGGATGAATAATAGGCTCAAATATCTTTTAGGGCAAAAGAAAGGAATTTATAGGCGCATAAATAGAGGTGAGGGTCATCTTATAAATCAGTATACGGACATTAAGAGGGACGTTAAAAAGGGTATAAGAAAAGTTAAACGGGACTATGAAATTAAAGTTGCTAGGGATTCAAAAACTAACCCCAAAAGTTTTTTCCAGGTTTATAGAACAAAAGTTAGGGATAAGATAGGTCCCCTTAAAAATAACTCTGGGTATCTTACTGACGAGGAGAATGATATGTGCTCTATTTTTAATAATTATTTTCTCTCGGTTTTCACACAGGAAGACACTAATAATATCCCAATAATTAATTTTTATAGTGTCCCTGAAGAAGATAAATTATGTAATATCACAGTCACTAGCAAAATGGTTATGAAACAAGTAGACCGACTGAAACAAAATAAATCACCGGATCCTGATGAGCTTTTTGCAAGGGTTCTTAAGGAATGCAAAATGGAACTCTGTGAACCAATATCTAACATTTTTAATTTATCTCTTCAAACAGGTGTAGTGTCTGATATGTGGAAGATGGCTAATGTAATTCCTACTTTTAAAGCAGGGGACAGATGACACCCGAATCTGTATGACAGTGTCCACCGTTGAAGACACTGCAAGACTCCAAGCAGACATAAACCAAATCTTTAAATGGGCTGCAGAAAACAATATGAAGTTCAATGATGAGAAATTTCAATTACTCAGATACGGAAAACGTGAAGAAATTAAAATCTCATCGGAGTACAAAACTAATTCCAACCACACAATAGAGCGAAAAACTAATGTCAAAGACCTGGGAGTGATCATGTCAGAGGATCTCACCTTCAAGGACCATAACAAAGTAGCAATTGCAGTTCCTAAACCTGTACTCTCTAGAACGCAGGCGGGAGAGATACATTATTATATACACATGGAAAATTCTCGAGGGCTTAGTACCAAACTTGCACACAAAAATCACTCCCTAAGAAAGCAAAAGACTCGGCAGGCGATGTAACGTCCCCCCAATGAAGAGCAGGGGTGCCACTAGCACGTTGAGGGACAACACAATAAGTGTCAGGGGCCCAAGATTGTTCAACTGCCTCCCAGCATACATCAGGGGGATTACCAACAAACCCCTGGCTGTCTTCAAGCAGGCACTGGACAGGCACCTAAAGTCGGTACCTGACCAGCCAGGCTGTGGTTCGTACGTTGGACTGCGTGCGGCCAGCAGTAACAGCCTGGTTGATCAGGCTCTGGTCCAACAGGTGACCTGGTCACAGACCGGGCCGCGGGGGCGTTGACCCCTGGAATTCTCTCCAGGTAGACCGTCAAATTACCGCCCAATAAGCCTGACCTCAATTGTAGGCAAATTACTAGTCAATTATAGCTGATATTTTTAGAAGCCATCTAGATAACCATAATTTGATTAATGATACTCAGCATGGATTCACGAGGGGGCGTTCCTGCCTATCTAATTTATTAACCTTCTTTAGTAAAGCTTTTGAGGCTGTTGATCACGATAAAGAATTCGATATTGTTTATTTAGATTTTAGTAAGGCTTTTGATAGAGTACCACACCAGAGACTGTTAAAGAAAGTGGCAGCTCATGGCATTGGGGGAAAAGTGCTGTCATGGATCGAGTCATGGCTCACCAATAGGAAGCAGAGAGTGTGCATAAATGGGGTTAAATCCGAGTGGGGATCTGTAACAAGTGGTGTTCCACAGGGATCAGTCTTAGGCCCGTTGTTGTTTATAATATATATCAATGACCTTGATTCAAATTCAAATTCAAATTCTTTATTTCTGGTAATATACAAGGTGGGGTGTACTTATAATTATACATTTTATGAAGTAGATATTACAAGATGGCCAATAATATGCCTAGGTATGCCTAGGCTTTTCAGGCAGTCTTATGATAGGTCTTACTTAATAGCGACACAATGATTATACAGATAGTAAGGTTAGGTAATTGTAGTGATTAGCTAGGTTTACAAAATTGAGGTACTGGAATTTAAACATTTAAGCATTTTACAATTAATTTAAGAATTTAACAATTAGTTTATATATTAATGGTAAAGGTGATGTATTGGCATAATACAGTTTCTAAATTGGAGTGTCTTAGGCAAACTTATGACTATCTTAAGAATTATGAAGCAACAGTTGTATTAGAATTTTGGTTAGTCCTGTGCAAATTAAGGGGAATTACTAGTGATATGAGCAAATTCGCCGATGACACGAAGATAGGTAGGATAATTTATTCAAACGTAGATGTCAGGGAACTACAGGAGGATTTAGACACTCAATTCCTGGTCAGAAAAGTGGCAGATGCAGTTCAATGTAGATAAATGCAAGGTTCTGAAGCTTGGGAGTGTCCATAACCCAAGCACTTATAAGTTAAATAACGTAGAACTTAGCCATACAGATTGCGAAAAGGACTTGGGGGTTATGGTAAGCAGCAACCTTAAACCAAGACAGCAATGCCTAAGCGTACGTAATAAGGCAAACAGATTACTGGGATTTATATCAAGAAGTGTAAGCAACAGAAATCCAGAGGTTATATTACAGCTTTATACATCGTTAGTAAGGCCTCACCTAGATTACGCAGCTCAGTTCTGGTCTCCATATTACAGAATGGATATTAATTTGCTAGAAAACATTCAGCGTAGAATGACTAAATTAATACATAGCATTAGAAATCTTCCGTATGAAGAAAGATTGAAGACCCTAAAATTACATTCACTTGTAAGACGAAGAATGAGGGGAGACATGATCGAGGTATACAAGTGGAAAATAGGTATTAACAAAGGGGATATAAATAAGATCTTGAGGATATCTCTCCAAGAGAGAACCCGCAATAATGGATTCAAATTAGATAAGTTTAGATTTAGAAAGGATATAGGAAAGTATTGGTTTGGAAATAGGGTAGTTGATGAGTGGAACAGTCTGCCTAGTAGGGTTATTGAAGCAAGGACCTTGGGTAGTTTCAAATTTAGGTTGGATAAATTCATGAATGAGAGGGGTTGGATTTGAGTGGGACTCGCACATGAGTGATTGGAATTGTCAAAGCTTATTTCTTGGGTAGCATTGAAAATTGGGTTGAGCAAGTGTTCTGTTAGTGGGACGGATATTGAAGGACCTGCCTAGTATGGGCCAACAGGCCTGCTGCAGTGTTCATCCTTTCTTATGTTCTTATGTTTCACATGTGTGTAATTCATCACTATATCGTAGTAGCTACAGCAGGTGGCCTCAAACACTCTCCATTACACAGCGATGAAGGAAGATGGATTATCATATATCTAGGCTATTCATTTCACAAGAAAATTGATGAACGTGATAACAGTGATCTTGTGAGCTGTTGAGTTATTTATAAATGCTCAAATGAAATTACTCTGATTAAGTCTTCCGATTTTTATTATAATAAAAATGAAGCGCTAAACCTACAAGGGTCATACAGCGCAGATAAGTTTTCTGATATTGCTTTATTTTTGTATAAGTTGTGTACACTTGCTTACTTCCCATTACTCACTTTTATTTTCACTATTTACTTATTTACTTCCTTACTTAGTCTTCCCTATTTACCTCCTTTACTTAATTATTTGCTTATGTTACTTACTTTCCCCGGAAGTTTAATAATTGATAATGACCTAAGTTAGGAAAGATTTATCAGGAAACAGGACAAGTGTTTCCTGATTCGGATCTTAAGTCATAAGATGATTCGTCGCTGTAGCTTATGATCATCTAACGAAGGGCTTCATCTGGCTTTAATTAGGCTCTGTCCCCTACAGTAACTAACACCCACAGACCTATTTACCGACAGGTGAACAGGGGCACCGAGTGTATGGAGATACGGGGAATGCACTCAAAGATTCCCGCGGCTGTATCCAGACAACAGGAAATCTGACCATAAAATGTTACAGCGAACACTGTTGTGTGATGTGGCGGGGCAGTACATCCTCCCAGCTACCTAGAGTGCGCTAGCACAGTCAGATTTTCTATTCTGATTTAACGCACAAGAATCCCTTCAGCCGCTTGTATGTTGTGGAGTTGCACTGAACGTGTATATTACAAGGAGTTGTGATCCCGATAACTCCTCACTTGCTGGTAGGAACGTGTATATAAGAACGTGCGGTAATAAATAACTACTGAAGTGGCCGAGTCATGTTACTTCCCAGGCACTTCAGTTGGATTAGAATAAACAGGAAAAAGAGAACATTCTTGAAGAACGTGACGATGTTCAGTGTATTGTGTGTTGTGGTGAGTAGCGAGTTGTGTTGAGTTACCTGTTAAATTATGTTGTCGTAAGTTGTAGTAAGTTACATGTTGTGCTGTGAGTTACTTGTTGTATTGTGGTGAGTTATATATTGTGTTGTGGTGAGTTACATGTGTTGCAGTGAGCTACATGTTGTGTTGCAGTGAGTTACATGTTGTGTTGCAGTGAGCTACATGTTGTGTTACAGTGAGCTACATGTTGTGTTACAGTGAGCTACATGTTGTGTTGCAGTGAGTTACATGTTGTATTGCAGTGAGCTACATGTTGTGTTGCAGTGAGTTACATGGTGTATTGCAGTGAGTTACATGTGTTCATTTAAGTTATACGCTGTGTATCCTATTATAAATATCATACATTACAGACAAATCGATGAGTAAGACACAAGTGCAACTCTTTGCTATCATTATTATCAGAATGTTTCGCCTACACAGCTGGCTTTTTCAGTGGAATACAGGTAGTAGCAACACCGAGGTGAACGATCCCTCAACCTCAAGCAGAAACATGAGGACAGAGACTTATATACTGAAGTTAGAAGTGATGTATAGGTGGAGATGACATCACAAGCGTGTGAGGCATGCTAGTGACATCACAGGTAATACTGACAGTCAGTTATTAGCACCAGAGATGAAGAAGGTATCTTCAGTTCCAATATGATACTTTTACGACTGACAGTACCAAGGTATCTTAGTACCCTGAGTTTTGCACCGTTTTAAGAAGTTAGTTTAATATCTTTATTATGCACCCCATACCCATCCTGTGGGCGGTAGTCAAAAGATTACAGAGGTACATAATTGGTCCATTGACTGGACTCCAAAGTTTTGATAGCTGAACAAGTTACAGCGGTAATGAACTAGATCTGGTCACAATCATGACAAGTTACAAAGGTAATGAGCTCCAGGTAGAGCTGGTTACAATCATGATAAGTTACAAAGGTAATGAGCTCCAGGTAGAGCTGGTCACACTCATGACAAGTTACAAAGGTAATGAACTAGAGCTGGTCACAATCATAACAAGTTACAAAGGTAATGAGCTCCAGGTAGAGCTGGTTACAATCATGACAAGTTACAAAGGTAATGAATCATAATCACATCATATATAGTTACAATCATGAACAAATTACACATATATACATACACACACACACACACACGCACATACAATAGGCCCAGTTTTCAATCGACATGTGCATAGGACAAAATGGTAATCAATACACATACATACACACACACACACACACACACACACACACACACACACACACACACACACACACACACGTGGCAATGCTTTATTTACAGGGAGCAAAGTCAGGGTATTTTTCCAGAATGGTCTGTAATATACCACTGTGGATAAAATACTTTGACATATCTTGAATATTTCTGAGTGAGTTGTCTCTGAATTCATTAATTTTATCGCACTCCAGTACATAATGACGCAGGGTGTGACAATAATCCAACTGGCAAAGTTTACATTTTGTTTGGTCTACATCTGGTGGTGGTGATTTAACC
>WNWK01024853.1:0-29199 GCA_009830355.1 Cherax destructor
TCCTTTTGGGGGGGATTCCCCCCCACTCCCTCCCCGTCACCCTCCCTATCTTCCGATCCTAACTCTCTTAATAAAGGTAATAAATGTTATTTATTCATCTTTTTGTATTTTTTAGATTAAAATGTATTTTTTGATTTTTGGTGTCGGGAAAGGATTAATTGTATTTACATTTTTCTTATGGGAAATAAGGTTAAATTCGAACTTTTTTTAAAGAACTAGCCCCCGGGAAGGATTACTTGGTTGGGGGCCACGTAGTCTTATTTTGAAAGCCCCCCTTTCTATCAGGGATTTTGATGAAACTTGTGGTGAATCTTAACATCTAAAAACTAATTTTTGCAAAGTTTGATTTTCAGCCCTGTCATGACATGTCGAAACCTCGAAATTTCAAAAATTTTTGATCAAAATAATTTCTCACTCTACCAAAATAAAAGAAACTTTGCTGTCTTACACAACTTCTTATGCTTAATTCAATGGAACTATTATGAATTTTCATTTTTTTAACCCTTTCAGAGTCGGTCCCTAGTTCTACGGCGTTGAAGCCAGGGTCCAAGACATAGTACGTACTATGTCATGAGCTCAGCTCACTCAGGTAAGCTGTGAGTGGTAAATTTGGGCCTAGATATGAGAGAATGCATCCATGTGGTAAATGTATATCATATAAAAGAAATCTGCAGCATGCCAGTGCATGAGAGGAAAAACTGAGACCATGTTTTGGATTAAAACAGCAAATTTGCAGTGTTTTTGTATGTTTTTATGATTGTATTCACAGTTTCTTGGTTTCATTTGATAGAATGGAAGATATGTTACAGAAATAGAGATGATTTTGATTAGTTTTATACTGAAAATAGCTCAAGAAGCGGAAATGTTTGATTTTGTGATGTTTAAAAGAAACAAATCATGTCAAAGTGGGTCTAACACATGTTCATGAATGTACTGATATTATTCATACAATTATTACAATATTGCATAACACTACATCTTCTATTTTTGGTGTGAATAAATTTTTTAAGTCAATAAAAATCAAAATGGAATTCATTTGCAAAGCCTGGAAACATAACTAATAAACTGAAATTTTTTATTTTAGTGCCTGAACTGTTATTCTAGACCCTATTTTGAAATTGAATTTTTGATCGTTGAAACTGGCCAAATACCAATTTCTAATCACTTTATGGGTAGTTAAAGTAGTTGATTGGGTAGTTTCTTGTGCTCAAACAATAAATTAGAAATGATACTAGTGAAATTGCTAAGAATTTGGTCAACTGGAATAATGTAATTGGCCTAAAATAGACAAAGTGGGAAAATCACCAAGCGTAAATATCACTGATATCAAAAATTGGAGAGTAATTTCATAAAAATTTTCCCTCAAATTTCATAAATTTTTTTGGGAAAAAAAAAAAGGGGGGAAAAAAAAAAGGGTTTTTCCCTTTTTTTAAAAACCCAAAAATTTTTTTTTTTAAATTTTACATCCCTTTTTTTTGGGGGGGAAAATTTTTTTTTTTTTTAAAATTTTGGAAAAAAAAATTTTTTAAAAATTTTTTTTTCATTTTTTTTTTTTGGGGGAAAAAGGGCCCCCCGGGGGGGGTTAAAAAGGGCCCTTGGGGGGAACCACCCCCCCCAAAAAGGGGGGAAAAAAAGGGGGGAAAAAAACCCGAAATTTTTAAATTTTTTTTTTTTTTTTGGGTTTTTAAATTTTTTTTTTTAAAACCCCCCCCAAAAGGGTTTTTTTTCCCTCAAAAACCCAATTTTTTTTTTTTTAAAAAAAAAATTTTAATCCGGGGGGAAAACCCGGGGGGGGGAAAAAAAAATTTTTTTTTCCGGGGGGGGAAAAAAAAATTTTTTAAAAGGGGGGTTTTTTTCCCCCCGGGGAAAGGGAAAAAGAAAACCATTCCCAAAAAAAAAGGTTTTTCCCCCCCCAAAAAAGGGGAAAAAAAAAGGGGGGGGGGTTTTTTTTTCCCGGTTTTTTAGGGGCCCCAAAATTTTTGGCCCCCGGGGGGCCCCAAAAAAAAAAAAACCCCCCCCCTTTTTTGGGGGGAAAAAATTTTTTTTAAAACCCAAAAAAACCCCCAAATTTTTAAAAAGGTTTTTAAAAATTTCCCCCCCCTTTTTTAAAAAAAAATTTTTTGGTTTTTTTAAAAACAAACCCCCAAAAACCCCCCTTTAAGGGAAAAAAAAATTTTTTTAAAAAATTTCCAAAAAAATTTAAAATTTTTATTTTTTAAAAATTTTTTAAAATTTTTTTTTTTAAAAATTTTGGGGGGGGGTTTCCCCCCAAAAACCAAAAAAGGGGGGGGGTTTTTTTTTTTTCCCCCCCCCCCCCAAAAAAAAAACCCCCACAAAAAAAACCCCCCTTTTTTTTTTTTAAAAAAAATTTCCCCCAAAAAAAACCCCCCTTTTGCTGCACAGATGGCTCATTTCAGCTTTTTTTTTTTTAAAAACCCAAACCCCCCCTTTTTAAAAATTTTCCAAAAAAAACCCCCCCTTCTCTCTCCCCCCCTTTGGGAAAAAACCCCCTTTTGGGGTTTTTTTTCCCCCCCCCTTTTTTTTCCCCCCTTTCCTCCCCCCCCCTTTCCCCCTCCCACCCCCCCCCCCCCTTTTCCCCCCCCAAAAAAATTTTTTCCCCAAAAAAAAGGGGGTCGGGGTAAAACCCCAAAACCCTTTTTAAAAAAACCCCAAAATTCCCCCCTTTAAAAAAAAAAACCCCCCCCCCCCAAAAAAAAAACCCCAAAAAAAAATTTTTTTTTTGGGAAAAAGGGGGGGAAAAAAAAAAACCCCCTTTTTTTTAATTTTTTGGGGGAAAACCCTTTTTGGGGGTAAAGGGGGGGTTTTTTGGGGGGGAAAAACCCTAAAAAAAATTTTCCCAAAAACCCCCGGGGGGGGGGGGGGGAAAAAAAAAAAATTTTTTTTTCCCCTTTTTTTTTCCCCAAAAAAAACCCACCCCCTTTTTTTTTTTTTTTTCCTTAAAAAAAACCCCCCTTTTTTTAAATTTTTTGGGGGGGGGGTTTTTTTTGAAAAAAAATTTTTTAAAAAACCCCCCTTTTGGCACCCCTTTAAGAGTTAGCCTGTCTTTCATAGGCTTGTGTCCTGGCAGTGCCTTTTCCTCCTGAGTAATGAAGGCCCCGGGGTTTCTTCCAAAACAGGCCTTTTTTAAAAAAAAAAACCTTTTGGGGGGGTTTTTCCCCCCCAAAAACCCCTTTAAAATTTTTTCACAAAATTTTTTAGCTGCATGTTTTTTTGGGGGGGGAAAAAAACCCCCCCCCAAAAAAAAAAAAATTTTTTTTTTAAAACCTTTTTTTAAAAAAAAAGGGGGGGGGAAAAAAAAAAAAGGGGGGGGGGTTCCCCCCCTTTTTTTAAAAAAACCCCGGGGCCCCCCCACCCCATTTTAAAAAAACCTTTTTTTTTTAAAAATTTTTTTTTCCCAATTTTTCCCCCCCCCCTCCCCGGGGGGGGGCCCCCCCCCGGAAGGGGGGCCCAAATTTTCCCCCCCCCCCGGCCCCTTTTCCCCCCCCCCCCCCTTTTTTTTTGGGGTTCCCCCCCTTTTTTCCCCCCCCTTTTTTCCCCCTTTTTGTTTTTTTTTTCCCCCCCCCCCCCCCCTTAAAACCCTTTAAATCCTGACCCAAAAGGGGGGGGGGTTTTTTGGGTGCCCTTTTGGGGGGGGTTTTTTTTTTGGGGCCCCTTTTTCCCCCCCCCCTTCAAAAAAAAACCCCCCCCCCCCCCCCCAAAAACTCACCAAGGTTTTTCCCCCTTTTAAAAAATTGGGGGAAAAAAAAAAAAATTTTTAAAAAACCCGGGGGTTTTTTAAAAAACCCCCCCCAAAGGGGAAAAAGGGGGGGGGTTTTTTTTTAAAATTTTTTTTTTTAAAAAAAAAAAATTTTAAAAAAATTTTTTTCCAAAAAAACCCGGCCCCCAAAGGGGGCCCTTTTTTTGGGCCCAAAAAAATTTTTTCCCCCTTTTCCCGGGGGTAATTTAAAAAAAATTTTTTGGGGCCCCTTTTTTTTTTAAAAAAAATTTTTTTTTGGGGAAACCCCCCTTTTGCCCCCGGGGGGGCGGGGGGGCCCCCTTAAAAAAGGGGGAAATTTGGGGGGCCCCCCAAAAAATTTTTTTTTTTTTTTTTTGGGGGGGGTTTTTTTTTGGGGCCCGGGGGAAAAAAAAAGGGGGCCCCCAAAATTTTTTTAAAAAATTTGGGGGGAAATTTTTAAAAAACACCCCGGGGGGAAAACCCTTGGGGGGTTTTAAAAAAAACCTTTTTGGGGGGGAAAAAAAAAAAACCCCCCCAAAAAAAAAAAAAAAAGGGAAAAAAAAAGGGGGAAAAACCCAAAAGGGGGTTTTCCCGGGGGTTTTTTTTGGGGGGTTTTTAAAAAAAACCCCCCCTTTTAAACCGCAAATTTTAAAAAAAAAAGGGGGAAATTTTTTTTTTTTTGGGGAGGGGAAAAAAAAATTTTAAAAAAAATTTTTTTTAAATTTTGGGGGTTGGGGGTTTTAAAACCAATTTTCCCCCGGGCCCCCCTCCCAAAACCCAAAATTTTTTTAAAAAAAAAATTTTTTTTTTTTTTAAAAAAAAATTTTTTTGGGTTTTTTGGGGAAAAAACCTTTTTGGGGAAAAATTTAAAAATTTTTTTTTTTAAATTTTGGGGGAAATTTTTTTTTTTTATTTGGGGAAAAAAAATTTTTTTTTTTTTTTTGGGCCCCCAAAAAAAATTTTTTGGGGGCCCCTGACTTGGTTTTTTTTTTTTGGGGCCCCGGGGGAAAAAAAAAAGGGGGGGGGGGGGGGGCCCAAAAAACCCCCAAAAACCAAGGGTTTTCCCCCCCCGGGAAAGGGCCCGTTAACCCAAAAAAAAAACCTTAAAAAAAAAAAAATTTTAAAAAAACCCCCCAAAAAAAAAAAATTTTGGGCCCTTTTTTTCCCCTTTAAAAAAAAAAATTTTTTTTCCCAAAAACCCAAAAATTTTTTTTAAAAAAAAAAAGAAAATTTCCCCCTTTTTAACCCCAAAAAAAAAAAAAAATTTTTTAAAAACCCCCCAAAAAATTTTTTGGGAAACCCCCCCAAAAAAAAAAAAATTTTTTTTGGGGGGAAAAAAAAAAACATTAAGGAAAAAATTTTTTTTTTAAAAAGGGGCCCCCCCCAAAAAAAAGGGAATTTCCCCTTCGCCCCCCCCCTTTTTTTTTTCCCCCCCCCCAAAAACCCCCCCCCCCAAAAAAAAAACCCCCTTTTAAAATTTTTTTCCCCCCCCCCCCCCCCCCCCTTTTTCCCCCCTTTTAAAACCCCCCCGGGGGGGGTTCCCCCCCAAAAAAAAAAAAAACCCCCCCCCCCCAAAAAAAAACCCCCCCAAAAAAACCCCCCTTTTGGGGTTTAAAAAACCCCCCCCCTGAAATTTTAAAAAAAACCCAAAAACCCCCCCCAAAAAAAAAAAAATGCCCCCTCCCCGGTTTAAAAAAACCCCCCCCTTTTTTCCCCCCCCCCCGGGGGGGGAAGGGTTTTTTGGGCCCCCCCCTTTTTTTTTTTTTAAAAAAAAAAAAAAAAAAAAGGGGGGGCATTAAACCAAAAAAAAAAAAAGGGGGGGTTTTAAAACCCCCCCCTTTTTTAAACTTTTCCCCCAAAAAAAACCCCAAAAATTTTTAAAAAAATTTCCCCCCCCCAAAAAAAAAAAAAAAAAATTTTTTTTTTTGGAAAAAGGGGGGGGGTAAAAACCCTTTTTTAAAATCTTTTAAAAAAAAATTTTTAAAAAAACCCTTCCCCCCCCCAAAAAGAAAAAAAATTTAAGGTTTTTTTAAAAAAAAAAAAAATTTAAACCTTTAAAAAAATTTCTTTTTAAAAAAACCCCGGGCCCCCCCATTTTTTTAAAAAAAAAAAACCCTTTTCCCCAAAAAAAAAAAAAATTTTTTTAAAATTTTTTTAAAAAAAGGAACAAAAAAATTTCCCCTTCCCGGGGGCCCAAAAAAAACCCCCCCTTTTTTTTTTTTTTAAAATACTTCCCCTTTTTAAAAACCCCCAAAAAAATTTTTTTTTTTTCCCCTTTTTTGAAAAAACCTTTTCCAAAACCCCAAAACCAACCCCGGGGGGGGGGAAAAAAAAGGGGGGGAAAAAAAACCCTTTTTTTAAAAAAAAAAAAAAGGGGGCAATTTAAAGGGGGTGGAAAACCCCCAAAAAAAAAAAAGGGGGGGTTTTAAAAAACCCCGGGTTTTGGGGGGCCCCTTCAAAAAAAATTTTGGGGGGGTGGGGGTTTTTTTTCCCCAAAAAAAAAAACCCCCCGGGGGGGGGGGGGGGGTTCCCCAAAAAATTTCCCCCCCCTTTTTAAAAAAAAGAAATTAAACCCCCCAAAAATAAAAATTTTTTTAAAATTTTTTTTTTAAAAATTTTTTTATGAAAAAATTTTTTTTGGGTTTTTTAAAATTTTAAAAAATTTTTTTTTTTTTAAAAAAAAATTTTTTTAAAAAAAAAAATTTTTTTTTTTTTTTTAAAAAAACCCAAAAAAAAAAAGGGGGGTTTTTTTTTTTTTTTAAAATTTTTTAAAAAAAAAAAACCCCCCCCCCCTTTTTTTTTTTTAAAAAAAGTTTAAAAAAAAACCCAAAAGGCCCCAAAAAAATTTAAGAAAAACGGGGAAAAATTTTTTTTAAAAAAAAACCCCTTTAAAAAAAAATTTTTTTTTTTAAAAAAAAATTTTTTTTTTTAAAAAATTTTTTTAAAAAACCCCCCGGGTTTTTTTTTTAAAATTTTAAAAATTTTTAAATTTTTTTTAAAAAAAAATTTAAAAAAAAATTTTTTTTTAAAAAAAATTTCTTTTTAAATTTTTTTTTTTTGTTTAATTTTTTTTTGGGGGGGGGGGAAAAAGAAAAAGGGGGGAAAAAAAAAAAAAGGGGGGGGGAAAAAAAATTTTTTTTTTAAGGGGTTTTTTTTTTGCCAAAACCCCCCGGGGGGGGGGTTTGGGGGGGGGCCCCCCCCAAAAAATGTAATTTTTAAAAAAAAAAAAAAAATTTTGGGAACAAAGGGGGGGCCCCTTTAAAAAAATTTTTTTTTTAAAAAGGGGGGCCTTTAAAAATTTCCCGGGCCCCGGGGGGCCCGGGGGGGTTTTTTTTTAAAAAGGGAAAATGGTTTTTTGGGGGGAGGAAGGGGGGGGAGGGGGGGGAAAGGGGGGGGAAGGGGGGAAAAGGGGGGGTTTGGGGAGGGGGGGGGGAGGGGGGGGGGGGGGGGGGTTGGGAGGTATGAGGAGTGTAGCAGGTTTTGCAGGGAGTGTAACAGGGAAAAAAGGGGAGGGGGGAGGGGGGGGGGTCCCCAAAAAAACCCCCCCTTTTTTAAAGGGGCCCAAAAAATTTTTTCCCCCCCCCCCCCCCTTTTTTTTTAAAAATTTTAAATTTTTTTGGGGGGAAAAAATTTAAAAAAAGGGGGTTTTTAAAATTTGGGGTTTTGGGGGGGGAAAAAAAATTTTTTGGGGGGGGGGAAAAAAGGGGGGTTTTGGGGGGGGAAGGGGGGTTTTGGGGGGGGTTTTTTGGGGGGGGGGGGAAAAAGAAAGGGGGGGTGAAAAAAAATGAAAGGGGGGGGTTAAAGGGAAAAATTTGGGGGGGGGGGGGGAAAAAAAGGGGGTTTTTTTTAAAATTTAAAAAAAATTTTTTAAAAGGGGGGGGGAAAAAAGGGGGAAATCCCCCGGGCCAAAATTTTTTCCCCCCCCGGGGGGGGGGGGGAGGGGGGGAAAAAAAGAACCCGGGGTTTTTGGGCCCGGGAAAAAAAAAAAAAGGTTTTAAAAAACCCAAGGGGGGGAAAAAAATGGGAAAAAAAGGGGGAAAAAAAGGGGAAAAATTTTAAGGGGGAAAAAAAAAGAAACAATTTTTAAAAAAAAAAGGGTTTTTTCCCTTTTTTTTTTTAAAAAAAGGGGGACCTTTTTTTAAAAAAAAAAAATTTTTTTTTTTTAAAAAAAAAAAATTTAAAAAAAGGGTTTTTAAAAAAAAAAAAATTTAAAAAATTTTTTTTTAAAAAAAAAAAAAAAAAAAAAAAAAAAAAAAATTAAAAAAAAACCCTTTTTTTTTTTTTTTGGGGAAAAAAGGGGGGAAAAAAAAAAGGGGGCCAAAAATTTTTTTTTTTTTTGGGGGAAATTTTTTTTAAAAAAAATTAAAAAAAAAAATTTTTTAAAAAAAAATTTTTTTTTTTTAAAAATTTTTTTAAAAATTTTTTAATTTGAAAATTTAAAAAAATTTTTTAAAAAAATTTTTTTAAAAATTTTTTAAAAAAAAAAAACTTTTTAAAAAAAATTTTTTAAAAAAATTTTCCAAAAAAATTTTTTTTTCTTTTTTTCCCCCTTTTTTTTTTAAAAAAAAAAAAAACCCCAAAAACCTTTTTTTGGGGGCCCAAAAATTTAAAAAAAAAGCCCTTTTTAAAAATTTTTTTTTTTTTTAAAAATTTTAAAAAACCCAAAATTTTTAAAAAATTTAAAAAAAAAGGGTTTAATTTTGGGGGCCCAACCTTGGCCCTTTAAAACCCCTTTTTTTTTTGGGGCAAAAAAAAAATTTTTTTTTAAAAAACCCCCCCCCGGGAAATTTTTCCCCCCGGGGAAAAAAAAAGGAAAAAAAAAATTTTTTAAAAAAAACCCCCAAAAAAAAATTTTTTTTTTTTTAATTTTTTTTTTTTTTTAAAAAATTTTTTCCCCCCCTTTTTTCCCCACGGTTTTAAAAAATTTTTAAAAGGGGTTTTAAAAAAGGGGCCCCCAAAACCCCCCCCAAAATTTCCCCCAAACCCGGGCCCCCCCCCCCCCTTTTTTTAAAAAAACCCCCCAAAAAAAAACCCCCCCCCCAAAACCCCTTTAAAATTTTTTTCCCCCCCCCCCCAATTTTTTCCCCCCCCCCCAAAAAAACCCCCCCTTCCCCAATTCCCCCAAAACCCCCCCTAAAAAAACCCCCCTTTTGGGGGGGGTTTTTTAAAAAAAAACCCCCCAAAAAAAAGGAAAAAACCCCCCCCTTTTTTGGAAAAAAAAAACCCCCACTTTTTTGGGTTTTTTAAAAAAAAAACCCCCCAAAAAAAAAACCCCCACCCCCCCCCCCCCCTGCCCCCAAAAAAAACCCCTTTTAACCCCCCAAATTTTTTCCCCAAAAACCCCCCCCAAAACCCCCTTAAAACCCCCCCCAAAAAATTTTCCCCCCCCCCTTTTTCCCCCCCCCCCCCCCCCCAAAAAATTTTTGGTTTTTTTTTTTTTGGGGGGGGGAAAAAAAAACCCAAACCCCCCCAAAAAAAAAAAACAAAAAAAGGGCCCAAAAAATTTTTTTTTTTTTAAAACCCAAAAAAAACCCCCCAAAATTTTTTAAAAAAAAGGGGGGGGGGGGTTTTTTTTTCCCCCGGACCAAAATTTTTTTGGGGTTTTTTTTCTTTTTCCGAAAAAAGGAAAAAAACCCCAAAAAAAACCCCAAAAAAAATTTTAAATTTTTTTTTTTGGAAATTTTTGGGGCCCAAAAAAGAAAAAAATTTTTTTAAAAAGGGGAAAAAATTGGAAAGGGGGCCCCCCCAAAAATTTCCCAAAAGGGGAAAAACCCGGGGGAAAAAAAAAATTTTAAAAAAAGGGGAAAAAAAAAAAGGGAAAAGGGGGAAAAAAAAACCCCCTTTTTTTTTTTTTAAAAAAAAAAAAATTTCCCCCAAAAAAAAATAAAAAACTTTTTAAAAAAAAAAAAAAAAAAAAAAAAAAAAAAAGGGTTTTTTGGGGTTTTTTTTTTTTAACCCAAAAATTTTAAAAAAAAAAAAAAAATTAAAAAATTAAAAGGAAGGGAAAAAAAAAAAAAAAAAAAAAAAATTTAAAAATTTTTTAAAAAAATTAAAAATTTTTTTAAAAAAAAATTTTTTTTTTCCCTTTTTAAAAAAAAAGGGGAAAAATTAAAGGGTTTCCCCCCTTTAAAAAAAAGGGTCGTAAAATTTTTTTAAAAAAAAAAAATTTTTTTTTTAAACCCCCAAAAATTTTTTTTTAAAAAAAAAAATTTAAAAAAAATTTGAAACCCCCAAAAGGGGGGAAAAAATTTTAAAAAAAAGGGAAAAAAAAAACTAAAAAGGGGTTTTTAAAAAGGGGGGAAATTTTTAAAAAAAACCCGGGGAAAAAAGGGGGGGGGGGTTAAGAAAGGGAAAAAAAAAAAAAAAAAAAAGGGAAAAAAAAAAAAACCCCCCCTTTTTGGTTTCCCTTTTAGGAGGGGAAAAAAAAGGGGGGTTTTTTTTGGGGGGGTTTTTTAAAAAAAAAAAAAAAATTTTGGAAAAAAAAAGGGCAAAAAAAAATTTTTCCCCCCAAAAAACCCGGAAAAAGGGGAAAAATTTTTTAAAAAAAAAAAAAAAAAAAATTTTTTAAAACCCAAAATTTTAAAAAAAAACTTAAAAAAAAAGAAAAAAAACAACCCGGGCCTTTTGGGGGGGGGTTTTTAAAAAACCCCCCTTTTTTAAAAAAAATTAAAAATTTTTAAAGGAATTTTAAAAAAAAAAACAAAATTTTTTAAATTTTTTTAAAAAAAAAATTTTTTTAAAAAAAAAAAGGGGGGTAAATTTTTTTTAAAAAAAATTTTTTTTAAAAAAAAATTTTTCCAAAATTTTTTAAAAAAAACCCCAAAAAGGAAAATTTTAAAACCAAAAAAAAAGGAAGGGGGAAAAAAAAATTAAAATTTTAAAAATTTTTTGGGGAGAGCTAAAAAACTGAAGAGCGAAAGATTTTACCCTGGAACAGAAAAAACCCAGCTGAGGTGATTGCTTCACATGAGGAGGGAGAAGAGAGAAGGAGGTCCCTTCTTCATTTTTTTAAAAGGAGATGTTTTAAAAAGTGGAATGAGGGACATTTGTTGAAAAACACCACCTAGAAGCTGAAATGAGCCTTCGGAAAACCACCTTCAGTGACAGAGCCATGCTGTACTTCGGGAAAAGGGAATTAAAGAGTCGCCAGAAACAGAGGACTGTGGACAGTTACTTCACCGGGGGGGGGGTCTAGTGACTCGGGCTGGTCCTACGGGGTTTAAAAACCCAAGGGAAAGTAACCCCAGAGAGGGCTTTGCCCCCTTTAAACCCCCTTTTTTGGGGGGGTTTTTTCCCCCTTCCCCAACCACTAACACCCTGCCCCTGTCATCCTCGTATCTGCCAGATGCCTGCAAGTCTCTTAAAAAAAGGGGAAAAGTAAATTTTATTTATATTACATTTTGTGTGAATTTTTTTTGTGGAACGGATTAATTGTATTTACTTTTTTTTGGGGGGAAAAAAGGGGGTTTGATTACGAAAGGTTGGATTGAGTTTTGCAAATAGAAAATTTAAACGCAGGGAGGGTGGGCCCAATCGAAACCCGGATGATGGCATGCTGGGGGCCCCCAATGAGGTGACAGTCAGCATCCGCACAAGCTAAGCAAAGTCATCAAATAAAGCTATCCCAAAATTTTTGGGGAGGGGGAGAACAGATGCCAGATTATTTATAAAGGAGAAAGAGGTTGTGCCAGAACACACCCCCCGGGGCATACCTTCTTTTTGGGGACAAACTCCGGGGAAAGCAAAATTACTAACCCGGACACGGAAATATCTTTCAGTTAAGTAGGCCTTAAGGAAAATGGTGCCCCCCGGGGAGGCCTTAGGGTGGGCCCTTTGGGCCAAGATATTATACCCCCCAAATTGTGTCAAAAACCCTTTTCAAGGTAAAAAAAATGGCAATAACTGAGTGGTTATTGGGCAAAGGCATTCAATATACGTATCCAAGCGCAGCAAGGGACCCAATGGCAGAAACGACCCTTACGAAAGCCATATTGACAAAAGTGGAGAGACTACGGGTGCATCAAAAAACCCCCACATCAAACGTCTATTAACTAGACCCCCTCCCCTTTTGAAAACTGCACTGGTAAGAGGGGGGGGGACAGTGGGGGGAGGTCAGTTTACCGATTAACGATGGCGTCGGAAAACCCAAATTGGGTTTTTGGATACATTTACATCAAAATATTGACTCAGTTTATGATGATTTTTTTTGATATTCGTCCCAGACTTTCCCGAGGGCCCCCCAGCTGTGCGGGCACTCCGGGGGGCATCAGTGGCTATTGTTTACAAGCGGGGACCACCACCCACTCCACCCACGCATTCATACCAGTATATTGTCATTTTTCCCCTGTTTTTAGTGCTTGCAACTGCAAAAAAGCCACCAGGGCCCCCCAAAAAAACTCCTAGTTCCAACCCGGGGGAAAAGTGTAGCAGGAGGAAGCATTCATTCGGGGGGTGAAGCAGGATGCGGGGGGTGAGCATTCTAGGGGTGTAGCATTCAAAAAAAAAGGCCAGTAAAACCCCCGAAAGAACTTCCCCCGGGGGAAAAAGGTTTCCCCCTTCCCCAAAAACTAGCATACTATAAAAAAAAAAAAGGGACAATCCGTGACTGGAACAAATTTCACACACAACCCACATAAAAAAAAAGGGAGTTTTCGACGAGTTTTTGGCCCGAGGACCATTTAAAAAGTCACACTAACCACAGAAACGGGGGAAAAGGGGGGATTTATAGGAGGCAGACAGGGGGGGGACAAGAGAGTGGTGGAAAAAGGGGGTAAGTAGTGGAAGTGGTAGTAGTAGTAGTAGTGAGAAAAATATTCTTTGGAAAGGAGCACTGCAATAAAAAAGCAGCCCCCAAAGGGGGGGACGGAAAAAAAGAGGGGGGGAAAAAGGGGAAAAAAAAAGGACAAAAAAAAGGCAAAATAAAAAAAAGAAAAGAAAAACCCCCCGGAGAAAAAGGGGGGAAGGGGGGGAAAAAATGAAAGGGAAGGGGAATAAGCTCCCTCTTTTTTATTGCCGGGTTTTTGGTGTTACTAGCATACTATACTCCACCCTTTTTCCCCCCCCCCCGTCCTCCACACAACAACAACTCTTCAATAAAAAGGACATGTTTTTTTACTATATTTCCCTGTTTTTTTTAATGTTTTTTAAATTTTTTTAATTTTAAAAACAAAAAGTTCTAAAAAAATTTTTTTTTTTCTACTTTTGGGGAAAAATGGAACGGATTAATTTTATTTCCATTATTTCTTATGGGAAAAAATTTTTTGGGGGTAACAATTGATTGGTTACAGATACGCCTCTGAAAAGATTAATATTTAACCGGGGATGACGTTAAAGGCCCGGGGGACCCGGTTTGAAAAAAGGGGGGAAAATAGCAGACTTACACAGCGGGGGAAGAACTTTTTACCATATTGTACTATGAGAACAGATTACATAACAAAAAGGTGATATAAAAGGGGGAAAACCCTATCTGAAATTGGGGGAAACTAAACGACCCCCCAAAACAGAACAATCAAGCAAAAAAAACCAAAAAAAACCCCCTACCCCCACCTATTGAAACAGCAAACAAACTCAATAATTTTTTCCCCCCAAAGAAAAAAAGCTCAAGAAAACCCCCCAAGTTAAAACACTCCACCAACGACTATCTCATCACCATCCCACACTATTCCAAAAACAACCCAATAGAAGTTTCACTTATAATCAACACATTAAAAAACAAAGCAGGTGACCTAAATAACCCCCCCTTTTTTATATAAAAAATGCCTCTCAAGTTCTCTCACCAATTTTTGCATTTTTTAACAAATCCATTGCCCCCTTTTCCCCCTTCCCATCAATACTAAAAATAACGAGGGCCCCCCCAAAAATAAAGGGGGAATATAACAGACCTGAATAACTACAGGGTTTCTAATTTTACCCCTTTTTTACAAAATTTTAAAAAAAATTAATTCAAAAAAAAATATACCCCACCTCACCCCCAACAACGCCCTAACCACTGTCTTTTGGGGTTCAGGCCTAATAAAAATACAAATGATGCCATTTTTCACATGTTAGAAATAATTTACACCGCCCTTGAAAAAAGAAACCCCTTTTTTTCCCGTTTTTGAAAAATACCATAGTTCAATTAATTGCATTTTAAAAATGACAAGGTACAAATTCACTGCCAAGAACTTGTCAAATACCCTGTATCTCAAAAAAACTTTTAAAAAATTTTTAATAATCAAATAGTTCCAAGCATTTATTCTAGTATCATATTATTAAGTTTAGTATTATCTATTCTTCTCAGGTCTAGTTATAGAATCACATAAAATTTTATGATTACAGGAATTCCCCCCTTGATATCAACCTATTATTAAATGACTTTTTTTTTTTCCCCAAACAGCAACTGTTTTTTATTACACAGCAGATCAAGCAAAGTTTTTAAAATTAGAGCCAACAATAACAAAAACCATCAAAAATTAAATGTTGATCTTTGAGCAAACATTATGATGCCCTCAAGCACTACCCAAACCCCCCAGACCAATATGTCAATCATCACACTCACTGAGCCCCCTGAACCGATACAAAAATGTCTATGGCATCCCAGGTTACACAGCCATTCACAATTGCAGGACAGATCAGCGGGGGGGGGAATACCCCTATATTCCCCTTGGGCCCCAAATTGAATGTATCAATAACTCTTGCATAAGGGATGAGCATGGAGAATATATTATAGCAAAATTTTAAAAACAAAAGACCTGAAAAAACCCCCCACAGTGATAAACATCTACAAAATTACCACAGTCAAACATTCACCTTTTTTGTAAAAAAATAGGTAACCTAATAACTGATGCACACATGAACAAAGACCATTTGCTGCCCAAAAGGGGGATTTTAAAAAATCCCCTTTAAAGGGCCAGGCCCAAAAGAACAAAATTTTACAAACACTATGAGAAAATGCTTGTTACTACCAACAAAAACCAAAAACCCACAAGAATCTCCGAGACTATTTTACTAGACCACATCGGGGCTAATACTATACCCCCCCTAAAATCAGGCATCATCACAGACAACACCACAGCCCCCCTTTTCCAAAATTTTTTTAACTAATCTTGGAAAAATTTTCCCCCAGATATTAAAAAGTTACCTTCAGAATACATAATGAGTCAGCTGAAAAAAAACTTTATAACAGTTTTATTAACATTGACTGGCATAATGAGTTAGAAACATAAAACAGATATTTTAAAGAATGCATCAAAATTTCCTTAACAAAACCCACCACCTCTATAAAAAACATTGCCCAAAAAAAATAAACAGTCACAGCTAAGAGACTTAACAACCCTGGCTAACACCCAGCATCCTTAAACCCAAATTTAAAAAAAAGGGACCAATATAAAAAAAAATACAAAAACCCAAAACCAGAAAAAATCCAAACGCTACTCATAAAACCCCTTTCCCGCCTGATAAGGAAATAAAAAAAATTTTATTATGAGAACAGACCCCCGAACAAAAAAGGTGATATAAAAAAAAACCTGGAAGACCCTATTCAATTCTGGGAAAAAAAATAAGATGGGAAAAACAACACCATCAAATTATCAAAAGATGAACCCCTACCCCCCCTACTGAGACAGAAAAAAAGACTTAATGTTTTCTTCTCCACCATGGAAAGAATCTAGCGAGAAAATCCCAAGCTCAAACACCCCGCCCCAAAAGACTACCTCACAAACCCCCCCAAAAGCTATTCCTAGCTCCCCCCAAACCCCCCTTGGTCTCCTTATAATCAACACCCTTAAAAACAAGGCAGGAGACATAAACAGCTACCAATTTTTTGGGAAAAAAAAACTTCACAGGTACTGTCACCAATCATAGCAACACCAAAAAAACCATTGAACCCTTTCCCCTTTTTCCCAAAAATTTTAAAATAGCTAGGGTCACCCCGATCCACAAAGGAGGTGATAAAAAAAGACCTGAATAATTATAGACCAATTTCTAATTTACCATTGCTTTCTAAAATCTTAAAAAAATTTAAATTTATAGAAAAAACTATTCCTTTTTTAATTTACACAATGTACCAACCCCCCGTCAATTTGGATTCAGGACAAACAAGAGACAAACGATGCATTTCGAAAAGTTGGAGTTAATATATACAACACTTGAAAAAAGAAGTCCCACTGGGAATCTTCATTGATCTCCGAAAAGGTTTTTTATACAGTCGACCATGATTTACTGCTCACAAAAAGACATTATGGTAAAAAGGGGCCCCCCTAACTCCCCTTTTAAAAACATACCTCACCCCAAAAGAAGCCAATACTTTTCACAAATGGACCCCAAACCCTTTCCCCACAACCAATTACAGTCGGAGCCCCCAAAGGGGAAATGTCCGGGGGCCCAAAAATTTCCCTTTTATTCCTCATTTAAAAAAATTCATACTATAAACTACTTTGAAAAATGCCATTTTACTTTCCTATACGATAATTAATTTTAATAATATGTTCTATTATTTACCCCCCAAATTATATTATAATTTTTCAAAAAAGCCAATGTTATTTTCCCTTTAAAATAATCCAATTCCATATTATCATTCAAGAATCTTAACACCTGTAACAATCTAAATAAAAATTTATATAATAATTTAAACAGTAAAATTTCATCATATTGAATTTTTAAAAAAATTTTTAACTAGAATAAAACCCAAAAAATTTTTTAATATTAAGAAAAAAGTTTTTAAGGGTAGAATTGCCCCAATGCCATGGATGTCAATAAACTTAAAAAAAAGGGGGGTTTTTTTGGGGGGACCAAAATTTTTCGGGGACCACTGTATTACCGTAGGTGTCCCACAGGAATTTTTTTTTGGGGCCCCCTACTCTTTGTCATTTACATTAATGCCCCTAAAATGCATCTCAACTACTCAAACCCTTTTTTTTTTGCAGATGACACTACATACGTTACCCCGCACCCAAGCCCAGACATAATAGCCAACACTGCAAATACTGAATTAAAAAAATATCTACCGGATGATGACCAAAAATTTTTTACTAAAAAATTTTTAAAACCTTATTTTATTTTTTTGGGGGGAACAGAGCTAAAACCCCCCCTTTTTTAAAACCATAATCAAAAGGGGGGCCCCCCTATCACAAAACTTACGGGGGAAAAAATTTGGGGGAATCCATCTTGACAGCCCCCCAAATTTCAGACACATATACAAAAAATTTTCAAGAAAGTCTCAAAGACCGTGGAATACTATCCACAACCACCCCCTCCTTACCCTATTTTTTTTCCACTTTTCCCCCCCTTTTCCCCCCCTTTTAAGGAATTTTTTGGGGGGGCCCTTTTTACATCAATAACTCATCTCAGACCACAAAAACACAAAAAAGGCAGCATTTAAAATAATAACTCATTCACACCCCAGACAACATCCCCCCACCAATATTCAAAAACTTAAACTTACTACCATACAAGACATCCATATTTTTTACTGTGCCTATTACATACATAGAATTTTTCCTATGAAAATTTAACCCCCTCAAACTTCTCCTTCCCAAATTTTTAAAGGGGGACACATGACCATAACACTAGACACAGATCACTCCTCGTTTTTCCCCGTGTCCATCTAACACTTATGAAAAAAAAAATGCATAAAAAAAGGAAAAATTTGGAATTCATTACCTGTCATTCCAAAAAAACCCCCCCCCTTTTACCCCAATTCAAAATTTTTAAAAAACTACCTTTCCCCCCAAAAAAAAATGTCAATATCAAAATTCCCAAAAAAGTAGAATAATCACTTAATGAAAAAAACCTGACTAATCACTTAAATGTAAAAACCTGTTATGAATAATACATACTAATCTAATTTTTTCCCCATAACTTTTTAATTAAAAAATGACCACGTAAACTGTAACTACAATGCAATTAATTGTTTTAAATTTTATTCACTCAATTAGTTCACTACAATTAATTGATATGTTCAACATATTCAAACTTTATAACTTAGCCCCCAATTATATTTTATTTTATAAATTATCAACCATAACTTTTACCATGTAGTCTATAATTGGCCCCCCCAAAGAATGCCTAATGCACAGCAAGGGGGGGTTTTTTGGCATGTACATCTCATTAATACCTATGTATCTTGTCTACCCAACCATTTTATCATTGTACCATGTCCAAAAAGTATTATTATTATTATTTTTTTTATTATTATATAAATTTTTAAAAGAGAGTCTAAGAGGACAAAAAAGAGCTGACTAAATGTAAATGATATAAATTTTTGTATGCCGCCTGGCCCAGCCCCAAGGATCGGAAAGGGGGGTGTTGCCTTCAGTTCTTAAAGGGAAAAAAGGGGGCACTTTATAAGATTTTTTTCTCTGAGAGAAAAAACCCCCAAAAGGGGTTTGCCCACTGGCAGACTTGGGAAGAAAGGCCGGGGGCATGGGGGGGAAACCCCCCCTGAGAAAATGCGGACCAGATGACCCCCAAAATTTCCAGTGGCAACGGCAAGAGGGTGTGGAACCGATGCCAAAAACCCCCGGGGGGGGCCCCCGGGTCGGGGGGAAATTTACCATCATTTTTCTGCACTTTTCCAGACTGCACTCATCGGGGAAGCCGAATTGAAGTGGAAATGTAATCCCGCCAGCAAGTTTTTTTGGGGTCATGTTTGACACAGCAAAAACAATTGCTCCCCTCTGTTTAAAAAACAAGGAGTCTTTTTTGGTTTTTGTTATCCCGGGGACCTCCCCCCTGTCGTTTCCAAACGTACTGCCCGAACAAGTAGGGACCCCCAAAAAGGGACTCACTTCTGAAATGTTTTAGAGGTTTGGGGAATAGGGGAAGCTGCTTTTAAAAATGGAGGACGAGAAAAAAGAAAAACCCCATCAATGGAGGATGAAAAAGGGTAAAGAAAAGCAGTAAGAGGTGAATAAAGGCCCCCCGGGGCCCCGGGGCAAATTCCGCGTGGGCTACGGGAGATGGAGAATAGGGGAAAAAATAAAGTTTTGGGAAAATGATCGCTGTCATGTGGGACGGAAGGACAGACCAGGTGAAGTCAAAAAAATTTTTGGGGGGAAGAGCAGATGGAGAGACCGATGCAAGAGAAAGAATGAGTTGGGGGGTTAAAAGGGGGGGCCCCCCGTTTTTTAAACGCGGGAGTACAGTGCGACCCCCCCCCCAAAAAAAAATAGTGTTCATTAAAATAGCCAAGTAACAGAAAAAAAACCCCGAAAAGAAAAATCTGGGATAGACAATTGCCGAGAAAGGGAGATACATGATACAAAGAAAAAATTTTATACCACTTTTTTTGGGGGATACAGGCTGCAGGTAAAAAGAAGAATGAACAAAGAGCTGAGGGGGAGGGGGAAAACCAGTGCATTAAAGAAGAGCACTTTCGTTAAAGGTTCCATCAGAAAAAGGATCCATGAATATAAAAATCATACCCCCAAAAAAGGGGGCGGAAAACAGCAGAGTGAAATTTTGGGGGTTTTTGTAAACAAAATTTAACGGGGAAAAAAATGGGAGAGCAACACCTGAAGCTCCCCCGGGTTTCTCCTGAGGCCTCGTATATTCCACTGCAAATAAGCCATGATTTATAAGAGAAAGATAAAAATTGAAGGGAGAGATTTTATGGACTAAAGGGTAAAAAAAGTCCGATTTGAAGGCAGCAGAAGACTTTGTAAGCAGCGAAGGATAGGGGAAAAATTTAAGGGGAAGGGGGGGGGGTAATGGAGATGAGGTAGGAGGAGGAACCGGAGGGTAGCGGTGTTTTTTTTAATGTTCCAGTCTCCCCCCAAAATATTCGTGATGGGGGCCACATAAGAGATGGAAGGAGGAGGGGGGGGGGCAACAATCGGGGAGACTATGGACTTCAAAGTAGGGGTGAGGAAAAAGGAAGAAAAAAAATGTCAAAAAGGGGTTTTGGGGGGGGCATGATAAACATCCGGGGGGAAGGGGGGGGAGAGGAAGAAACTTGGGAGGGGACAGGGGATGAAAGACGAACGAAAAAAGGGTAAACCCCCACACAGTAACAGAACTATTTGGGGGGTGAGAAACCAAAAAAAAAACCCGGGGAAAGGGAAAAAAAAGGCAGGATGGGGGAAGGGAAGGGGGGAGAGGGGGAGTTTAACAATGGGGGGTTTTTTCCAAACTTCTGAGAGAAAGGGGGGTGGGGAGGATTGGGGGACCGGCGGTGGGACGGGCTAGCAGTGAGAAAGGGGAAAACGGGGGAGGGGAGAAAAAAGGGGGAAGGTAGGGACCGGGGGCCAAAAAAAAAAAATTTTGACATAAAAAATCAAAGGGGGGGGGGGGCCCCAGAAGAAGCTTTGGGGGTTGGGGGGCCCCCAAAAGGGGGGGGCGTTTAGCAACGCGAGAATGGGGAAAAACGGTGGAGTCTCCGGGGGCTGAGAGAGGCAGCCAAGCAATGAAAAATTTCCCCCTCTTTAAGACAAAAAGTTTTTCGCCTTTTGGGGGAAACCTGACAACGGCGAGAGTAAGATGGATGCGCCCCCCCGAGAGTTAAGGCAAAAAAGGGGGGTAGACTACAAAAAGGGTTTTTGGGATGGGGGGGTTGGGGGACCACAGATTTTGGGGACGTCCAAAGGACCCATATTTTTCCCGGATACCAAAACGCCACAGTTTCTACACTTTTTGTGGGATCACCTTTCGAACTTGTAAAAAACGCCCCGAATGTAAAAAAGGGGGGAAGGTCACGGAGTCAAATGTTAAGCGAGCAATATTGCAAGGATATCATCCCCCCGGCGGGCAGAGGGGGACAAAAGTGTCAACTTTGAGTGGGGGGAAAATCCGGGGGCTCAAGCCGCCCCCGAATGTCACCCCCATTTTTGGGAAAATTTCCCCCCTTTGGGCAATGGTAAGGGGTAGAATAACAGGGCCACTAAAATTTTTTTAGAGAAATTTTTTTTAAAGTGACAGGAGTAGCATCTATGGACGGGTGAGAAAGATCATGAGTTTGGGAGCCCTGGACCGTAACGTGTATCCTTTTTTGAGAGCCCTGAAATCATGTTTTTGGGCCCCACTTTTAAAAAAGGGGTGCCTTACCAATCCCAAAAAGGGGGAAAGGGTGGGGTAGAAGTCAGTCTCAGGAAAAAAAATTAGTCCAATGCATATGTGAAAAAACATATACAGTGGACCCCCGCTTCGAACAGCTCGGCAGTCGAACAAATCGTCATTAAAAAAAAAAAATCGAATCCCATGGGGGCAAAATATCATGATTCCAACAAGTGTGTCCATCACCTGGCCCCCCAGGCGCTTTTGGGGGGCCAGTCCCTTTCCCCTTTTTTTCACCCCCCGGGGGGGAAAATACCCTCCACGCCCCATCCAGACATTTACACTTAATTATAATTGTTTTGAGTTTGTTTTTTTTTGAGGCAGTGGTTAGAGGCAGTGGTGGGGGGGGACAGTGGTGGAAAAAGGGAGTGGTGAGAGGCAGTGGTGGTAGAGGCAGTGGTGGGGGGAGTGGTGGGGAGGCAGTGGTGGTAAGGGGCAGTGGTGGTAGAGGCAGTGGGAGAGGATTGGTGGTAGAGGCAGTGGTGAGGAGGGGGTTTTTTGCAGTGGTGGGGGCAGTGGTGGTTTTGGGGGGGGGTGGGGGCAGTGGTGGGGGCAGTGGTGGGGGCAGTGGTGGTAGAGGCAGTGGTGAGAGGCAGTGGTGATAGAGGCAGTGGGGAGAGGCAGTGGTGAGAGGCAGTGGAGGTAGAGGCAGGGAGGTAGAGGCAGGGGGGAGAGGCAGTGGTGGGGGCAGAAAAAAAAAAGAGAGGCAGTGGTGAGAGGCAGTGGTGGTTTTGGGGGGGAATGAGAGGCAGTGGTGAGAGGGGAGTGGAGGTGGGGGGGGAGAGGCAGTGGTGGTGAGAGGCAGTGGTGAGAGGCAGTTTTTGGGGAGGCAGTGGAGGTAGAGGCAGTGGTGGTAGAGGCAGTGGTGGTAGAGGCAGGGGGGGGGGGGCAGTGGTGGAGAGGCAGTGGTGAGGGGCAGTGGTGGTAGAGGCAGTGGTGAGAGGCAGTGGTGGGAAAAGCAGTGGTGAGAGGCAGTGGTGGTTGGCAGTGGGGGGGCAGTGGTGGTGGGGAGGGGGGGGGAGGTGGAGGCAGTTTTGGGAGAGGCAGTGGTGGGTGAGAGGCAGTGGAGGTGAGGGGGCAGTGGAGGTAGAGGCAGTGGAGGAGAGGCAGTGGAGGTAGAGGCAGTGGTGGTAGGGGGGAGGGGGGGAGGCAGGGGGGGGGGTGGTAGAGGCAGTGGTGGGGAGGCAGTGGTGGAGAGGCAGTGGTGGTTTTGGGGGGGGGTGAGAGGCAGTGGTGAAGGAGGGGGGGGGCAGTGGTGGTAAAAAGGGAGTGGGGGGAGGCAGTGGTGAGGCAGGGGGGGAGGCAGGGTGGAGGGGGGGAAAAGGGGGGGGGAGAGGCAGTGGTGAGAGGCAGTGGTGAGGGGGCAGTGGTGGTAGAGGCAGGGGGAGAGGCAGGGGATAGGGGGGGCGGGGGGGCAGTGGTGGGGGCAGTGGTGAGAGGCAGTGGGGGGGAGAGGCAGTGGAGGTAGAGGGCAGTGGTGGTAGAGGCAGGGGGAGGCAGTAGGAGAGGCAGGGGGAGAGGCAGTGGGTTTTGGGAGTGGTGAGAGGGGTGGGAGAGGCAGTGGAGGTGGGGGGTTGTGGAGGCAGTGGTGGTGGGGGCAGTGGTGGGGGGGCAGTTGAGGTAGAGGCAGTGGAGGTAGAGGCGGGGGGGTGAGGCAGTGGTGGTGGGGGGCAGTGGTGAGAGGCAGTGGTGGTAGAGGCAGTGGTGAGAGGCAGTGGTGGAGAGGCAGTGGTGGTAGAGGCAGTGGTGAGGGGGTGGTGGTTGGCAGTGGTGAGAGGCAGTGGTGGGGGGGGTGGAGGTGGAGGCAGTGGTGAGGGGGTGGTGGTGAGAGGCAGTGGAGGTGAGGGCAGGGGGAGAGGCAGGGGGGTGGGGGGGTAGAGGCAGTGGTGGTAGAGGCGGGGGGAGGAAGTGGGGGGGAGAGGCAGGGTGGTAGAGGCAGGGTGGTAGAGGCAGGGTGAGAGGCAGTGGTTTTTTGGGAGGGGGGGAGAGGCAGTGGTGAGGGTGGGAGGCAGGGGGGGGGAGAGGCAGTGGTGAGAGGCGGGGGGAGAGGCAGTGGTGGTAGAGGCAGTGGTGAGAGGAAAAGGGGGAGGCAGTGGAGGTGGAGGCAGTGGTGAGAGGCAGGGGGTGAGAGGCGGGGGGGTAGAGGGTGGAGGTAGAGGCGGGGGTGGTAGAGGCAGTGGTGGGGGCAGGGGGAGGCAGTGGTGGGGGGGGGGGAGTGGTGAAAAAGGGAGGGGGAAAAAGGGAGTGGGGGTGGGGGCAGGGGGAAAAAGGCAGTGGTGGAAAAGGGGGGGCAGTGGGGGGGGCAGTGGTGGTAGAGGCAGTGGTGAGGGCAGTGGTGGTAGAGGCAGGGGGGAGAGGCAGTGGGGGTTTTAAAATGGGGGGGGAGGCAGTGGTGGTGAAAAAGGGAGTGGTGAGAGGCAGTGGAGGTAGAGGCGGGGGGGAAAGGGGGCAGTGGTGGTAGAGGCAGGGGTTTTGGGAGAGGCAGGGGGGGGGCGGGGGAGAGGCAGTGGTGAGAGGCAGTGGTGGAGAGGCGGGTGGTGAGAGGCAGTGGTTTTTTGGGAGTGGTGAGAGGCAGTGGTTAGAGGCGGGGGGTGGGGGGCAGTAGTGGGGGGGCAGGGGGGTGGGGGGGGGGTAGAGGCAGTGGAGGTAGAGGCGGGGGGTGAGGCAGTGGGGTAGAGGCAGTGGGGGAGAGGCAGGGGGGGAGGGTGGGGAGGCAGTGGTGGTAGAGGCAGTGGTGAGAGGCAGGGGGGTGGTAGAGGCGGGGGGAGGGGCAGTGGTGGGGCAGTGGGGGTTTGGGGGGAAAGGGGGTGGGGGGGGGGGGAGTGGTGGGGGGGGAAGGCAGTGGGGGAGGGGGAGTGGAGGTGGGGGCAGTGGAGGTGGGGGCAGTGGTGAGAGGCAGTGGTGAGAGGCAGGGGAGGAGGGAGGGGGAGGTGGGGGAGGGGGGAGGGGGGGGAAAATTGGGGGAGAGGCGGGGGGTGAGAGGCAGTGGTGAGAGGCAGTGGGGTTTGGGGAGGGGGGGGAGGCAGTGGTGGAGAGGCAGTGGAGGGTGGGAAAAAATTGGGGGAGAGGCAGTGGTGGTGAGGCAGGGGGGAGAGGCGGGGGGAGAGGCAGGGGGGGGGTAGAGGCGGGGGGTGGGAGGCAAGGGGGGGTGGTGAGGCAGTGGTGGTAGAGGCAGTGGGGGGAGGGGGGCAGTGGGGAAAAAGGCAGTGGGGTAGAGGCAGTGGGGAGAGGCAGTGGGGGTTTGGCAGTGGTGGAGGCGGGGGGGGGTAAGGGGGGGGCAGTGGTGGAGGCAGGGGGGGGGAAAAAGGGTGGGGGGGGGGAAAAAGGCGGGGGGGTTTGGGGGCAGTGGGGGGAGGCAGTGGGGGGGGGAAAGGCAGTGGTGAGGGGGTGGGGGTTTGGGGGGGTGGTAGAGGCAGTGGTGAGAGGCAGTGGGGGTTTGGGGGGGCAGTGGTGAGGCAGTGGGGGGGAGAGGCAGTGGTGGAAAAGGGGGGGCAGTGGTGGTAGAGGCAGTGGTGAGAGGCGGGGGAGTAGGGGGGAGTGGTGAGTAAAAAAAGATTTGAAGGTTCGGGGGGGAAAATTTTGTAAACAAACCAGTTGTTGCTGTTGGGGGTTCCCATACGAATTTTGTTCAATCCGTGAAGCTGACTGGGATCTAATGCCTTAGCATTACAAACTCCGTTTTCTCTTATACTAACACGTCTGAAGGGGGGAAAAACGGGGGGAAATGTTTTTACACGGCGGGAAAGCCCCGCCACCACCATCCTTCCCAGCCACCACATTCTAATGACATACATATTTTTTTTATTCAGAGTGTATATTTGGTTTTTTTTTTATTTATATTGTTTATTATGTCAATTAGATGAATTGTGAAAAGATAAATAAGCTGTTGAGTTGAAAAACCCACAGTGAAGTACTATTTTGTCATGCCTCCTGACAGCAGGAACGGTTAATTGATTTCCATTATTTCTTATGGGAAAAAATTTAAAAAACCACTGAAATTTCCCCCGAGAACTAGCTCCCCCAACGGATTAAATTTTTAAAAGGGGGGGGCCACTGTAGTGTTTAAGGGGGGTGTGTGACGACGGGGGGTTTTTAATGCATGAGAAGGAAGTAACGGAAAAAAATCATGTAAGGGTCTTGGGGGGGTGTGGGACCAAAAAATTTGGGCCGGCGTGGGATGGGTGAGCAACCCCAAAAATTTCTGCACCATAGGGGAGAAACCGGGGAAAAAAAGGGGGGGAAAAAAGCCCCGGGGGGGACGTATCAAAAAAAGGGGGGGGGCGGAACCCCCCGGGGGCCCAAAAAAAAGGGGACGAACCGGGGGCCCCAAGAAAAGGGGGAGGGGTATTGGGGAAAAATCTAAAGAGTGGTTTGGGGGAAAGAGGCCGGGTCAGAATAGGGGGGAACAGGAAGGGGGGCCCCCGGGGGATTGTTTCACGGATTGGGTTGTCTATGGTTAGGTTAAAAATTTTTTTTTTTTCTTTTTTTTTTAAAAAAAAAAAAAAAGAATAAAAAAAAAAAAAAAAAATAAAAAAAGGGGGGGGGAAAAAGGAGGAATGGGGGCCCAGGAATGAAAGGGGGGAAATCCCCCCCTGCACCCAAAAGGACCTCAGCACCACAAGTAGTGCAGATGTGGGGGGGAACCCCTGCCATACCCTACCCTTTACGCCAGTAAACCAGCAATCCGGGATAGCAACTTCACATCCACCAAGCCACCATGGGGGAAAAAAGGGGGGGGCTGGACAAAGAGAGAGTGTGGCTGGACACCCGCCACAAAGCATATTTTGACTACCCCCCCTGGAATCCAAAGGTGGCCTCCAGAGATACACCCATCGCCCGAAAGACACCCAAAGCCCCCCGGGGGGGAGACCGGAGAGGATTGAGACATCCCAGGCCCCCCCAGATTCCATGGAAAACTACACCACTGTAAAAAACCCTCAATGGAATGGGATGGACCACGGACCCTTCCCCTACCTGGGAACCCAGAATACCTGTGGATAGAATCCACAGGTTAAAAAGGGAAGGAATAAGGGGGGGGAGGAGGGGGAAAAAGGAAAAAGGGGAGGATGGGGAAGACGAGATAGGGGGGGGGGGTAATTGGGTTTTTTGGTCTGAGGAAGAAGCCCAAGAAGTCCAATTCCTCAGACCGATAGCCTTTTTTACCACGACTAGGACCCCCCATTAAAGAGGCTCCAAACGTAGATCTATGTTTTATTTTTCCTGCCTCCAAATTTGGCACTATTGGCCGGGAGATGCCTGGTCAGTATAGAATGGGTCATAACACTTGATGTGTATAGTATTAAAAGAATCTGGGACCACTTAGTACCTTGTGGGAACACCAGTTCAATTGAGTGTCAGCTAGCGAAGACAGAGCGGCAACACCTGGGATTCACTGATGTCATGTAGTATTAACACTCCCATTTTAGGAGGAAAGTGATGTTGACTCAAAGTTTAGTGGCTTTGAGGTGGATGTGGCCACAAGTGGTTGAGGAAATATAAAAAACCTTGATAATAACCCATGTGCAACATTGGTGCAACATCCTTTCAATTTTCACCATGGAAGGTGCTTGCCAGAATATCTTATAACCTAAGTAAAGAGAAAAAATTTTGGGAACATGTAATACGCTGGCTTTTCCCTTTCCCTTTTATCTATATCTGTCTCTTTTCTACTGCTGTCTCTGTCTCAGGTACAAAATAAATACAATTATACATAGTGTAAATTAATTTAAAAAAAAAAATCCAAAACAAAGTGCTATTCCCCGGTTTGATATAATGGATAGTAAGGAACTTACAAGTAATAATTATTTTCACTTGGGCAAGAATCATACTTTACGACTGTGTTTGGGTAATACCTGTTGGTTCCAGCCCTCTCTGAGACAGAGAGAGAGAGACACGCGGAGTGACAGAAAGAGAGACAAGCAGACAGACAGATAGACAGAGAGCCAGACAGATAGACAGAGCCCAGACAGACTGAGAGCTAGACAGACAGAGCTTGACAGATAGAAGAGAGCTTTGACAGACAGACAGACAGAGAAGACAGAGGGGCTAGACAGACAAATAGACAGATAGACAGACAAATAGACAGAGTTAGACAGAGCTAGACTGACATTTGAGCAAGACAGAGGGCCCGGGCAGACAGATAGACAGAGAGCCAGAAGACAGAGCTAGACAAACAGATAGATAGAGAGCTGACAGGCAGATAGACAGAGCTAGACAGACAGACAAAAGAGCTGGCCCGACAGATAGACAGAGCTAGACAGACAGATAAACAGATAGGGAAAACCCAGACAGACAGATAAAAAACTTTGACAGATAGACATGGGGTGGACAAAAGATAGACAGAGCTAGACAGACAGATAGACAGAGAGCTTATTGCACCCCAGAATGGGCCACAAATATACAGTCAACTCACGATGCTCGACGGGTGGGGGAGGTCAGCCCCAAAACGGTGTTCGACAGTTTTTTTTTGAGAATTTTTGGTCGGATTAGCCGATCTTTCTCGGAGTTTGGGCGAGCTGGCTTCGTCCCGGATGCGTATTGGCCCCCCTGGCCCCACCCACGGAGCGCTTGTGGCCCTTGTTTACAAGGGAGCGACCACCACCCCCGCATTCATACCAGTATATTGTCATTATTCCACTGTTTTTAGTGTAGCATTCTAGGGAGTGAGATTATGCGGGGGTAGTTTCTTTCGGGGGGGAAAAAATTTATGCGGGGGGGGGCATTATGCGGGGGGTGTAGCTTTTTGGGGGAGTGTAGCATTCATGCGGGGGGTGTAGCTTTTAAAAAAAAAAGCCAGAACCCCAGAAAAAAATTCCACCGAGGGAAAAGGGGAAAGGGTTCCCCCTTTCCCAACCAGATACTATCCATTTTCCCCCCTCCTCCCCTCTTTCCCCACATCAACACTTCCCCCAAAAAGTAAAATGTTATTGTAATTTTTTTTAATTTTTTTAAAATTGGTAAAATTTTTAAAGTCAAAAAATTCTAAAAAAATTTTATTTTAATATTTTTTATGTCGGAAAGATTAATTTTATTTCCATTATTTCATGGGGAAAAAACGGAGTTCGACCAAACCGGGGACACCGGGGCCCCCGGGGAAAAGATTACCGCAAAACCCCGGGGGTTTACGTATATGACTTATGTTTTTTTCCCTTTTCCCCATAATTTTATTTTTTATTTTTTTTTAAAAAGCCCAAAAAATTCATATCTTGCTTTATTTATTATTTGACTTAGCTATTTTATTAGGAGGATGTAAAATGAACTTTTGGTCATAGTTTGAGAGTCTTGAGTAGCCGCCTTGAGTCAAACACCCGCACAGCACTGGTTTATACTGCCGGTTCTGGTTGCTGGGCAGTCAGTCGAGGCGTGTTACCTGGGGGCTTTTTCTCCTTACTCCCCCTCTTTCCCTGTGATCCATTGGGGAAAGACCGCTCTTGTTCTCTTTTTTTTTCATCATTTAGACTCGTTTGGGAGATGTATTCTGGGAGACGAAACATACCCCGGATCGTGAACCTGTTCACAGAGAATAGCCTAGCTTAGTGATTTTTATGTTTTTCTTTGGGGGGTTGCACTGACACTTTGGGTAATTCAGGCCCTACTATAGCTCTTGACCAACCCCCTAAGGGATCTGCCCCCATCCTGGGGGTTTTGTTTTTGCTGAACCAGATTCAGTAATAGTGAGTTTTTTTTACAATGGGGATCTGCTGATGGTCCCCAGGGGTTTATCTCCTTGTTCCCGACCCCGTGCGCTGTTGCTATATTGTTGTTCGGGAAATTTGTCATATTACTGTTCAATGCTGTTCTGATTTCATTTTTTAAAAAGTGCCATGAGAAGACGTTCAGTGGGCACGGTCGGTCGAGCTAGTCCACGGTCACAGTCTTTCATAAAGAGTAACCGGAGCCCCACATAAAATTTGATAATCCTTTTTTGTAAAATTTCTGACATTGACCAGAGGACATTTAAAATTTAGAAAATGGCCCTTTAGACAATAATATATTTATGAGGAAATTAGGGGCAACCTCCCCAAATTTAAAATCTTCAGGGTTTTTTATTTTTTGATTTACTTTGATATAGATATTCTAACTTTTTTAATAAACATTTTAAATATATTTTTTTGGTTTTATCCCTCAGTTGAGATCCTATGATATTGATAAATGTGGGTAACTGACCCCGGATCTGACTTTTTTGCAAAAGCCCAGTAACAGGTGGGGCAGAAGGGCATTCCTTTCTAGGTTTATGGGGATTCCTTCAAAAATTTCGCGTTTTTTGTAAAGAGCTAGACAGATGACAGTTTTTTGGGAAAAGGAAAAATAAAGCCAACAGGACACTCATCAAATTCACCATTCGCACTGTCAGGGGGGAGCAACATTCGTCTTACACAAGGCTTTAAAAAATTATTATTATTATTTTTATATACTCACCATATCCAAACATTCTG
>WNWK01024854.1:0-29198 GCA_009830355.1 Cherax destructor
CAAATGCTGCAGCGAGGGGGAAAGGCGGGGAGGCAGTGGAGATGCCCTGTAAAAAGGGCAATGTGTGGTGAAATTTTTGGAAAAAATTTTGGGTAAAATTTGGGAAAAGGTTGGAGTTACAAAAAGTATTTGAAAAATTTGAAGGGGGGTTGTTGAGGGGGGTTTTTGGTCATTTAGAAAAGAATGGATCAAAGTGAATGACTTGGAGACGTATAAATCTGTAGGGGAAAAGGAAAGGCGGGGTGAGTGCGTCCTAAAAAAGGTTGGAGGGGGGGGGTAAAGGGGGTTTTTGTGGGCGAGGGGCTTGGACTTCCAGCAAGCATGTGTGAGCGTGTTAGATAGGAGTGAATGGAGACGAAGGGTTTTTGGGACCTGACGATCTGTTGGGGTGAGCAGGGTAACATTTTGTGAAGGGATTCGGGGAAACCAGTTAATTGATTTAGTTGGACTTGAGTCCTGGAAATGGGAAGTACAATGCCTGCACTTTAAAGGGGGGTCTGGGATAGTGACAGCTGGGAGGGACTATTCTCAGCTGTCGTATCTGGCCCCTCTGCAAAGACAGTGATTTGGTATGAGTGTGGTGAAAGTGTTGAATGATGATGAAAGTATTTTTTTTTTGGGTCACCCTGCCTCGGTGGGGGCGGCCGACTTGTTAAAAAAAAAAATTAAAAATTTAAAAAAATTGAATTATCTTATAGGAGAAATAACAATGAGTTTTTTTTGGTATGATTATTTAGGTAAGGGTGAGTATCTGGTTTTTGAGAAGAGTCTTAAAATGATTCTAAAAGACAAGGTTTTTTTTGTATTTTCTGGTAATGATTTCCCAGAATCGGGGGCCCCTTTATTTTGCATTTAATTTTTACCTAGGTTGGTATGGCCCGGGGTACATCAAAATGTGTTCTTTTCTTGTGTTATGGTCAGGGAAAACAGCTCAGATGAAAACTCATACACACATAAAAATTTTAAATCCCCTGCACCAAATTCACCTTAATCCAGAAATAATAGACCTACAAGATTGGGGGAAATTACGCTGGACCTCCTCTTCATAACAATGATGATCTGATACGAAATGTCATCATTTCAAAAACAATATACAGTGGACCCTGAGTTTCGGTCATAATTCATTCTAGAAGGCTGCTCAAGTGCCATTACCCAACAATTTACTCCCTTAAGGAATAATATCAAGTAGGTTAGTCCATTTCAGACCCCAAAAAAACACTTACTTGGGGGGCCACTGTACTCAGATCACAACATAATAGAGGTCCCGACATGTACAGTGTTAGTTTTTTGTTTGATATCTTTATTATGCACCTCATACCCATTCTGTGGGTCCCGGGACTGGACCCCAAAATTTTTATAGCTGAGCAAGTTACGAAATTTAAAGAACTCACAAGTTACAAGGTAATGAACTCACAAGTTACAAAGGTAATGAACTCACAAGTTACAAAAGGGAATGAATACAAGTTACAAAAGGGAATGAACTCCAAAATTACAAAGGTAATGAACTCAAAAGTTACAAATATGTACAGTGGACACTCGGTTTTTGTGTTTATTTTTATATATTTTATTAAACATCGGCCGATTCCCACCAAGGCAGGAATTGGGCCCCAAAAAAAAAAACTTTCATCATCATTCACTCCATCACTTTCTTGCCAGAGGGTGCATTACACTACAGTTATAAAACTGCAACATTAACACCCCCCCCTTCGGAATGCTGGCACTGTACTTCCCATCTCTAGGACTCAAGTCCGGCCTGCCCGGGTTTCCCCGAATCCCCTTTATAAATGTTACTTTGCTCACCTCCAACAGCATGTCAAGTATTAAAAACCATTTGTCTCCATTCCTCCTATCAAATAGGCTCACACATGTTGCTGGAAGTCAAGCCCCTCGCACACAAAACTTCCCCTTTTCCTTCTCCCTCCAAACCCTTTTCCCTGGGCCCGACCCCTACCCCGCCTTCCCTTCACTACAGATTTATACACCCCGAAGTCATTCTGTCTCGTTCCTTTTCTCTCTACATGTCCGAACCACCTCAAAAACCCCCTCCCCCCAGCTCTCTGGATAATATTTTTGGTAATCCTGCACCTCCTCCTAATTTCCAAACTCTGAATTCTCTGCATTATATTCACACCACACATTTACCTCAGACATGACATCTCCACTGCCTCCCGCCTTCTCCTCATTGTAACATTCATCACCCTTCTTCACATCCATATAAGAGTGTTGGTATAACTATCTCTCATACATTCCCCTCTTTACTTCCATGGACAAAGTTCTTTGTCTCCACAGACTCAAATGCTCCATCACCCTTTTCCCCTCATCAATTCTATGATTCACCCCCATCCTTCATAGACCCATCTGCTGACATGTCCACTCCCAAATATCTGAATACATTCACCTCCTCCATCCCCTCTCCCCCCCAAACTGATATCCAATCTTTCGTCACCTAATGTTTTTTTTCCTCATCACCTTACTCTTTCCTGTATTCACTTTCAATTTTCTTCTTTTTCACCCTACCAAATTTCCACCAACCTCTGCAACTTTTCTTCAGAATCTCCCAAAAACACAGTGTCATCAGCAAAAAAGGGAAATGTGACAACTCCCCTTTGCATTTTTATTCTTTATCTTTTAACCCCCCCACCTCTTCCAAGACCCCCGCATTCCTTCTCTTACAACCCCCCTCTATAAATATATTGAAAACCACGGTGACATCCCCATCCTTCTCTAAGGCCCATTTTTTCTGGGGAAAAAGTCCCCCTCCCTCCTACACACTCTAACCTGAGCCCCACTATCCTCATAAAAACTCTTCACTGCTTTCAGCAACCTACCTCCTATTCCATACACCTAACATCTGCCACATTGCACCCCTATCCACCCTATCTTTCCCCCTTTTCCCAAAACCATAAATGCCACAAAAACCTCACCCCTTTTCCAAAAACTGTTCACCTATATGTTTCACTGTAAACACTTGGTCTACACACCCCCTACCCTTTTTCCAAAACCCCCCTTTTTCATCTGCTATCCTGCTTTCTGTCTTACTCTTAATTCTTTCAATAATAACTCTACCTACACTTTACCAGGTACACTCACAGACTTTTTCCCCCTATAATTTTTGCACTCTCTTTTGTCCCCTTTGCCTTTATCAAAAGGGAAAATACAGCTCTCTGCCAATCCCTAGGTCCTTACCCTTTATACATTTATTAAATAATAGCACCAACCACTCCAAAATATATCCCACCCGCTTTTAACATTTCTATCTTTATCCCATCAATCCCAGCTGCCTTACCCCCTTTCATTCCCCACTCCCCCGAAATTCCCCCCCCAAATCACAACTGGCTCTTCCACACTCCTACAAGATGTTATTCCCCCTTGCCCTATCCAAATCACAGCTTCCCCATCTTCATCAACATTTAACAACTCCTCAAAATATTCCCTCCATCTTCCCGATACCTCTAACTCTTCATTTAATAACTCTCCTCTCCTTTTTTAACTGTCAAATCCATTTGTTTAGGGTTCCTCAACATTTAAACTCACTCCAAAAATTTTCTTATTTTCAACAAAAATTTTTATAACATCTCACCCACTCTCTCATTTGCTCTCTTTTTACATTGCTTCACCACTCTCTTAACCTCTCTTTTCTTTCCTTCTCTTTCCCCCCTTGCATCCTTCTCTTGTAAAAAAATCTATATCTAACTTTTTCTCCCTTACTCCTCTTTACATCATCATTCCACCAATCCTCTTCTTCCCCCCCCACCCCCTTTCCTTCCACAAACTTCTGCTAACTCTAACACTACATTTTTAAAACTACCCCTTTCATCTTCGACCTATTGCCTACCTCTCACTAATCTATCCTCCAATAGTTGTTTATATCTTACCCTAACTGCCTCCTCTTTTAGTTTATAAACCTTCACCTCTCTCTTACTTACTGCTTTTATTTTTCCCTTTTATCCCCTCTACCTTTTACTCCCACTGTAGCTATAACTAAAAAGTGATCTGATATATCTGTGGCCCCTCTATAAACATGTACACCCTGAAGTTTACTCAACAGTCTTTTATCTACCAATACATAGCCCAACAAACTACTGTCATTATGCCCTACATCTTATCTTGTATACTTATTTATCCTCTTTTCTTAAAATATGTTTTACCTATAACAAAACCCCTTTCTAAAAAAAGTTAAATCAAGGGCTCCCATTATCATTTACACCTGGCCCCCCAAACCCCACTACACCCTCTCAATGTTTCTCCTACTTTAGCATTTAGGCCCCCTCCCACAATTACTCTCCCCACTTGGTTAAAAAGTTCCAAACCCATTTGCTTAACATCCCCCCAAAATCTCTCTCTCTCTCCTCTACCCTCCTCCCCTTTTTTCCAAAGGTTGCTGAATGGCTTGACTGACTTACTGAATGACTTGACTGACTTACTGAATGACTTGACTGACTTACTGAATGGACGCAAACACTGAATGACGGCTGACTTACGGGGAAAGCGCTGACTTACTGAATAAAACGACTGACTTACAAAATGACTTGATTTATTTGAAATGACTTGACTGACTTACGGGAAATGACTTACTGAATAAATTGATTTGACTTACTGGGGACTTGACTGACTTACTGAATGACGGTTTTGACTTACTGAATGACTTGACTTTACTGAATGACTTGACTGACTTACTGAATGACAATGACTTACTGAATGATTTGGGCTGACTTACTGAATGACTTGACTGACTTACTGAATGACGGCGGACTTACTGAATGACTTGACTGACTTACTGAATGACTTGACTGACTTACTGAATGACTTGACTGACTTACTGAATGACTTGACTGACTTGCTGAATGGTTTGATTGACTTACTGAAAAAGCGACTGACTTACTGAATGATTTACTGATTTTCGTTAGACAGTAAAACCACCCCAACTTCAGTTCCAGAATCTCTACTATCCACCTAGCCCAGTGGGGCCCCACGGCATAATTCCCCCTCTCTTCACAATCATCCACAAACACCAGCACCCAAAATTTTAAAGGTTCTATTATTTCTTTTACATTTGTAGTCTTAAGCAGTAAAAAAAACCAAATACATCACGATAATGAACTACAATTACATATTCACTTTTTTTTTTGTAAGATCTGTTGGTCTAAAAAAACTTGTTTGGCTTTTGGGGACTCCCAGGAATGTAACCCTATTTTTTCCCATAAGTTTTTTTTAATTATTTAACATGAAATTATCCACGATTTTTCAGGCCGTAACTATCGTGCTAAATGACGGTTTTGTATTTTGGAAAATCCAAGAAAATTAGTCCCAAAACCCCTTGCCCGGGGTCACCCCCTCGAAAAAAAAGGTTTCGGCAGACGATGCAACACCCCCTTAAAAAAAGCGGGGGTGCCACTAGCACGTTAAGAGACAACACAATAAAGTGTCAGGGGCCCAAGACTGTTCAACTGCCTCCCCCCCTTACAAAAGGGGGATTACAAATAGACCCCTGGCTGTTTTCCCAAGCAGGCATGAACAGGCACCTAAATTTGGTATCTGACCGGCTAGGCTGTGGTTCGTACGTTGGACTGCATGCGGCTAGCAGTAACAGCCGGGTTTGATCAGGCCCTGATCTACCATGAGGCCTGGTCACAGACTGGGCTGCTGGGGCGATGACCCCCTGAACTCTCTCCAGGTATTAGTTTGAACTATGTGGCTTTAAAAAATTAGGTAAGGAAAATTAGTTTTGATATTTTAAAAATACAGTGGCCCCCCGAGTTTCGAAAGGTTCTTATTTCGTAAACATTGTGTTTCGTAACCCAATTGAAAATTTAAAAGCGGCCGTGTTTCTGTTATTAGACCTGTCCGCCTGCTCCGCGCCTGCGCAGGGCGCCGCCAGTAAACGTTGTTTACCATTGAGAAAAACATTCTAACGCTCTTTCAAACATTCACAATACATATGGTGTCTTTTTTTGGGGGTTTAGTGATTGTCACTGTGGGGAAAAAAAGTCACCGTGGGTCTAAAGAAGGGTTCCTAGTGGCACCCCCGTGGTAAAGAAAGTGAGGAAACCTTTAGACTGAAGAAAGAGATTATAGAAAAATATTTGAGTGGCGTACGTCTGAGTGAGCTTGCCAGGATGTACAAGAAAACCCCATCTACTATCAGCTCTATCCTGGCAAAAAAAATGAGATCAAGGAAGCTAATGTTGCAAGAGGGGTTGTATTTTAAAGAAAAATAGATCGAAAACAGTGGATGAGGTTGAGAAGTTGTTGTTGGTGTGGATCAATGAAAAAAAGGGCGGGCGTGGGATTTCCATGGTGATAATTTGTGAAAAAGGGAAGGAATTTTACGCAGATCTTGTCAAGACAATGCCTGGAACCAGTGGTGAGGCGAGTGATTTTAAAGCCAGCAAAGTCTGGTTTGACAGGTTTAAGAAATGTAGTGGCATACACTGTGTTTTGAGGGCATGGTGAGGCAACCAGCTCAGACCCAAAAATGCAGCTGAAAAGTTTGTGCAGGGAAATTCCCGGGGTTCGTAGAGGCTGAAAAATTCCTCCCCCCCCAAGTGTTTCTTTATGAAACAGGCCTGTTTTGGAAGAAAATGCCCAACAGGACCTTTCTTCTCAGGAGGAAAAGGCACAGCCAGGACACAAAACCTATGAAAGACAGGCTAAATCATGATGTGTGCCAATGCCAGTGGTGATTTTAAAGTGAAGCCTTTACTGGTGTATCACGCAGAAAATCCCAGACCCTTCAGGGGAAACAGTGTTGACAAGAATAATTTTTGTGCATTGGAAGGCTAACACCAAGGCATGGGTCACTACGGAGATTTTTTAAGGAATGGGTGACTGGAGTGTTTGGCCCTAGTGTGAAGAAATACCTCTTGGAAAAAAAATTGCCCTCAAATGCCTCCTGGTACTGGACAATGCTCCTGCTCACCCTCACAACTTGCAAGAGTGTTTGTCTGACAAGTTTAATTTCATCAAGTGAAGTTCTTGCCTCTAAACCCTCCTCTCCTCCAGCCCATGGACCAGCAGGTCATTTTCCCCTTTTTAAAAACTGTACACCAAAGCATTGTTTCAGAAGTGCTTTGAAGTGACCTCAGACACTACATTGACCCCAAAAGTTCTGGAAAGATCACTTCAATATTGTGCATTGCATACGCCTTATAGGTAAGGCTTGGGAGGGGGTGACTTCCCGGACTGTGAACTCTGCTTGGGGGAACCATTGTGGCCAGGTTGTGTCCAACAGAGGGAATTTTGAAGGATTTGAGGCTGACCCTGACCTTGACCCCGAGACCCTTTGCCTGTTGTGGACTCTATTGTGGCATTGGGGAACAGCCTGGGGTTGGAGGTGAGTGGTGAGGATGTGGAAGAGTTGGTGGAGGCCCACAGGGTAGAGGGTAACAACTGAAGAGCTGCAAGAGCTTCATCTGGAACAGCAACAGACCACAGCTGAGGTTATTGCTTCCCAAATGAGGAGGGAGAGAAAAGGGAGGTCCCTTCTTCAGTGCTTAAGGAGATGTGTAAAAAAGTGGAATGAGTTGCAGACATTTATTGAAAGACACCACCTGAGCAAGCTGAAATGAGCCTTCTGTGCAGCCACTTCAGTGACAGAGCCATGTTGCACTTCGGGAAAAGTGTTAAAAAGTCGCCAGAAACAGAGGACTGTGGACAGTTACTTTACCAGGCGGGGGTCTAGTGACTCTCAAGCTGGCCCTAGTGGCTTTAAAAAAAGACCAAGAAAAAGAAACCCCAGAGAGGGACTTGTTACCTGAAGTCCTTGTGGGGGGGATTCCCCTTCCAACCACTAACCCCCCCCTTTTGTCAGCAACTCTCCCTTTCCCAGATGCCTGCAACTCTTCAATAAAGGTAAGTAAATGTATATACAGTGGCCCCCGAGTTTCGTACACCCCAGAAATCGTACAATTATGTAAGTATAATATTGTAAGTGCTTGTGGAAGTGTTTTTTTGGGGGTCTGAAATAGACTAACCTTCGTGACATTTTAACTTAAAAAGAGAAAATTTTTTGGAAATGGCGCTTGAGCAGGCTTCTGGAGTGAATTTTTTATGAAACTGGGGGGACCACTGTATATATATATTTGTTTTTAATTATTTTGCATGAATATTTTTTTGGGAAGTATTAATTGTATTTACATTATTTTTTAAAGGGAAATAATGGTTCAATTTTAAACTTCATGTTAAAGTAATAGCTCCGGGAAACGGTTAAATTTTGAAACTGGGGGGTCCACTGTACAGTGAACCCCCGACTATCGGCTGGTCTGGTTCGACCGGCTCGGGTTTTGTTCTTTTTTCCCGGGCCAATTTTTCCCCCACAATCGGCCGTTTCCTCGACTATCAGCCCCCCGTACCAGACCTGTCCCCGGGCTTGTGCTCCTCCCTGCGCAGGTGTCGTAATCCTTGAGTGAACATTACCCAGCGCCCCATTCAAACATTTCACAATAATTTTTTGTGTTTATTGATTTTCACTGTGAAATATGTCACCATGAGTCCAAAGAAGCTTCCTAGTGGCACACCTGTGGTAAAGGGAGGAACACCATCAAACTGAAGAAGGAGGTAGTAGAAAAATATGAGAGTAACGTACGTGTGGGAAGCTTGCCGGATGTACAAAAAAAACAAATTTACTATCACCTCTATCTTGGCAAAGAAAAAAGAAATCAAGGAAGCTGATGTTGCAAAGGTGTTAACATGTTTCCCAAAAAATGGATAAAAAACAGTGGATGAGGTTGAGAAGTTGGTGGCGGTATGGACAAAAAAACAGATAGCGGGTGATAGTTTTTCCCATGGGATAATTTGTAAAAAGGAAAGGCATTTGCATGCAGATTTTAAGAAAATAGGGGGAAACCCAGGGATGTGAGTTTTTTTAAGGCCAGCAAAGGCTGGTTTGACAGATTTAGGAAATGTAGTGGCATACATAGTGTTGTAAGGGATGTGAGGCAGCCAGTTCAGACAAACGTGCTGCTAAAAAGCTTTGAGGGGAATTTTAAACCCCTTTCGGGGTTTTTGGCCGTACTGGTACAGCTTACGCACCGGGGTTTTCCGTACTAGTACGCCTAAATTCTAGCCCCCAAAAAAAGTGGAAACAGGCTGGTGGGCCCTAGATGGAGAGAATGCGTCTGTGCGGTCAGTGTCGCAGTAAAAAATCCTGCACCACACACGTAGGAAAAAAAAACTGACCTTTTTTTTTGGTTTAAAACAGCGATTTTGCAGTCTATTTTCGTATGGATTTATGGTTGTATTCTCGTTTTCTTGGTCTCATTTGATAGAATGGAAGATATATTACAGAAAAAGAGAAATTTTATTGGTTTCACGTTGACAAGTACATTTGAAACGAGCGCAAAGTAGCGAAAATGTTCGATTTTCCATGTTCAAGTAAACAAATCACGCCATGCGTCCAATACACATTAACTGGAGAGTCAATATTTTTGCACAAGTCCGCATATTATTTATACTTTTTTTACAATGATGCATTAGTATACTAACAGAAAATCTTCTTTTTTTTGGAGAATAAAAATTCAAAATTAAAGCAAAAGTAATGTAAGAGGAGCCTGGGCGTGGCTAATGAACAGATAAATGTTTTTTTAGTGCAAGGAATGTCTGTCTCGTTTATTCTGGACACTATTTTGAAATTGGATTTTTTAAAATTTTTGGTGAAATTGGCAAAAATTTCTGACCTTTTGGGGTAGTTCAAATCAGAAAATTGGCGGTTTCGCCCAATTGATAGAACAAATGGAATTCTAGTGAAATACAGTAGAACGCATTTTACCCGATAGTTCGTTCCTAAAAAATTTGTGTTAGATAATTTTTTAAAAAATTAAAAGAACTAATGGGAAAAATAGGGTTACGTTCCTGGGAGCCCCCAAAAAGCCAAACAAGTTTTTAATAAAAGACCCGTGAATATGCAATTGTAGTTCATTATCGGTTTATTATTTTTTTTTACTGCTTAAGACTACAAAGTAATAAAATAATAGTATTTACCTTAAATTGGGGGCTGAGTTTTGGAGAGTGAAGAGAGGGAGAGTTAGCTTTGGGGCCCCACTGGGCTAAGGTGGATAGTGAAGTTTTTGAACTGAAGTCGATGGTTGAACTGAGGTCAACTTTAAGTCAGTCAAGGCGTCATGCATTAGCACTAAGTCAGTCATTAACAGTCGTCAGTCAAAGTCAGTCAAATGTCATTGTCAGTCAAGTCAGTCATTAAGTCAGTCGCCATTCAGTAAGTCAGTCAAGCCATTCAGTAAGTCAGTCAAGCCATTCAGTAACCCTAATCATTCAGTAAGTCAGTCGCCATTCAGTAAGTCAGTCAAGCCATTCAGTAAGTCAAAGTCATTCGTAAGTCAGTCAAGTATTCAGTAAGTCAGTCAAGTCATTCAGTAAGTCAGTCAAGTCATTCAGTAAGTCATCAAATCAGTAAAGTCAGTCAGTCAGTCAGTCAGTCAAGTCATTTTTTTCACCTTCCAAACAGCTGGCTTGTAGCCAGGACTTTTGGGCCGTTAAAATAGCGAAGCTGGGATGGTGGGGTCCGTGGTGGCTGGGTAAGGCGGGTGGTGTCTCGAACCACAAAAAGACTGCTTGGGGAAAAGGTTTTTTTTCCTTTCCCCAAAAATGTAAGTAAGTTTATTCAGGTATACACAGAACAGTTCAAGTTTATCAAAATAGCAGCATATGTGTAGAGAACCGGATAACCCAAAAAGTCAGGTGACAGTATTTCCATTGACTTTTTGGGTTATCCTAGGTTCTCTACAATTTTTTATGAAAATGTATGTAACTGTACTCCCTAATTGTGGTTGCGGGGGGTCGAGACTCAGCTCCTGGCCCCTGTATCTAATAAACACAGTTTGCAGGAAGGAAAAAAAAATTCCCCTTTTCCTCAAAGCATGAGGATTCTTAGGCAGTAAAAACCCATGGGCTTACACTTGAAATCCCCTGATGCATTACCAAAAAGGAGCAAGGTGAAGTGACCCTTTTGCTGTCTTGAAGCCGGGGCACTTTTCGCACTGATATAAGTTGGGTTTGGCATTTTCTTCCAGAAAACACTTGCCCGTCAGCATTAAACACTTGATGTGGCTCATAGCCCCCCTTAGTAAGACCCCCACTGACTAAATGGTTTAACCCCCGGGGGCGACCGCCCCTTAAAAATTTTTTCCCCTTTGCCGAATGTGTAATATCATCTTTGTCTGTAAGATGATAATGTGTCGCAAATCTTAAATCGTGCAATACCGGGCGTCAACATAATCTCGTTCTAAATGACGTTCTACTGTAGCTAAAATTTTGGTAGACTGAAACTTTGGGAAATTTGGCAAAATAGGGCTCAAAGTGGGGAAATCACCGATCGTAAAACATTTGATACGCTAACTTTTCGATAGCATAATTCCATTAGTTTTCATCAAATTTCATAATTTTGGTGTCATTATGATTGGAAAAGGATTCTCTATCATTTCAAAATTTTTTTTTTTTTTTTTTTTCCAAAAAAATTTGCACCCTGAGAACGAGTTTGGGAGAGGGTTTTGCGACCCTGAAAGGGTTATGGGGTTTGTAGACACTGAAAATTCAAATCCAAAGAAGTGTTTAATTGTGATGAAACAGGCCTTTTTTTGGAAGAAAACCCAAAAGAGGACCACATTATTCGGGAGGAAAAGGCACTCCCAGACACAACCTTTGAAAGACAGGCTAAATTTTATGTTGTGTAGTACTAATGCTAGTGGGGTTTTTAAAGTGAAGCCTTTACTGGTGTATCCTGAAAATCCCAGTGTGTTCAAAAACACAATGTCCCCAAGAGTAAATTGTGTGTGTTTTGGAAGGCTAACACTAAGGCATGGGTCACGGGGGAAATTTTCATGTTGGGTCCAAAAAGGGGCCCCAGTGTGAAAAAAAACCTGGAAAAAAAATTTTTGGGTCTCAATGCCCCCTGGTACTGGACAATGCCCTGCTCATCCTCAAAACGGCAGACTTTTTTGATAGTTTAGTTTCATCAAGGAAGTTTTTGCCCCCAACCCCCTTTTTTACCCAGCCCAGGGACCACGCCATTTTTTAAAAAAAAAAACTCTACAAAAAGGTGTTTAAAAGTGCTTTGAAATGCCTCGACACTGAGTTGACCCTAAGAAGTTCTGGAGGAATCCTTCAGTATCCCCAAACATAATTATAGGTGGTTGGGGGGGATGACTTCCGGATTTTGAACCCCTTTTTGGAGACAATTGTGGCCATTGTGAACAGAGGGATTTTAAGGGTTTGAGGCTGATCCGCCCCTGACGACCCGTTCTTTGTGGAAGGTATTGGGGAATTTTGGGAAGCCCCGGGGGGGAGGGGGGGGAAAGGATTGGAAAGGGGCGGGAGGGGTGAGCTAACCACGAAGAGTGCAAGAGCTTCATCTGGAACAGCATCAGATCAGAGTAGGGGAAAATGTTTCAAGGAGGAAGATGGACTGGGGTGTTTTTCCCAGGTTGGGGTTTGTTCAATGTGGAATAAGGTGCGGGCAATTTGAAAAATCCCCCCTGAACAAAAAAAACCTTCTGCAAAAGTTCAGTGACAGAGCCATTTACTTAAGAACATTTGAGGTGAGAAACGGGATTGGGTTTTTTTGTGAGACAGGGCCAGGACCCCGGGGCCCCTAGGGTTAAAAAAAGATCAAAAAGGGGAAAACCCCCAGATGGGCTTTGATACCTGAAGCCCTTTTTGGGGGGTTTTTCCAACATAACCCCCCCCTCCCCCCCCTATCTTCCAGATCCCAGCAAGCCTTCAATGGTAAAAACAGTGGCCCTCGGTTTTCGAAAATTCTTTCCAGAATGCGCTCAAGTGCCATTACCGAACAATTTATTTCCTGAAATAATGTCACGTAGGTTAGTCTATTTCAGCCCCCCAAAAAATACACTTGCAAAAGCATTTAAAAATACACTAACATAAATGTTCGGTTTGGAGATGACCAAAACCGAGGGACCACTGTAAATGTTATTTAAATGTAAATTTATAAATTTAATGTGTTGTTATTGTGTGTTTTGTGTATGTGAAACTATAATTATTCTTTAACCCTAAAACTGTCCACACGTAGATCTACGTTCACTTGCGTACTGCTCCGAATATTTTGATTTTTTTTTTAAATGAAGAGCGCATTTTTATAAACAGGATAGGCTAAAAAAATTTTTTGGCCAGTACTTACCGAGATATAAGCCCGCCAATTTGGTGCGGATGCTCACCTGATGGCACCAAGTCCTACCGCTTGCAGAAGTATTGCCGATATACTTTTTCAGTTTTTATTTTAATTTAATAATTTTTATGTTCGATAATTACAATTTATAATAGTTCTTGCGATTTCATAGAATCTTTGTTCTAACACTAATATTCGGTACTGAAATAGTACTCAAATAGTCACAATCACACCAACAGGTGAACATTTTCACCTTTGGTCATTTACTATTGTCTATAAAATTTTACTAAGTATTTATAGGTCCCGCAATGTTTTAGACATCCTGGAGTATATATGAAACCCTTAAGAATGGTGTTATGACAATTGTCAGATAACTACTGATAAGGCAGTGACATTGATGAATGAAGTGTGCAGGGAACCCCGGCTTTATTTTCACTGTATCTGTCTATCTATCTGTCTGTGTCTGTCTGTCTAGCTCTGTTTATCTGTCTTTCTGTCTGCCTGTGTGTGCCTGGGTATATGAAACTCCTTGAAGAATGGTGTTATGACAAGTGTCAGATAACACTAACAACCCAATGACATTGATGAATGTGAGCAGGGAACCCTCTTTTGTTTCCACTGCCCATCTGTCTGTCTGTGTCTGTCTGTCTCACTCTGCTATCGTCTTTCTGTCTGCCTGGGGTGTGTCTTTCCGTCTGCTTGTCTCAGTCTCAGAGTGCGGCTTGTAAACCAACAGGTATTAACACGATGCAGAAGTGACAATGCTTATTATGTCTTATATCTACAAGCATTTTATAGCACTTTGCCTGGAATTTTTGTGTTATCCTAGGTAATTTACACTATGTATAATAACTGTACTTATGTGTACATGTAGAGAGAGACAGATAGATATAGATAGATATTAGACAGACAAATATATAGACAGACAAAGATAAAGACAGATAGAGATATAGACAGATAGTTATAGACAGATAGACAGTGAGACAGCCAAAGCCACCAGCCTGTCGAATACAATAAGAACATAAGAAAGAAGGAACACTGCAGCTGGCCACTGGCCCATGCAAGGCAGGTCCATTTCAACCCCAGCTTAGACCAATGACCCACCTAGGCAGGTCACATTCTCTGAAGGAAGGAGCATGGCATCAGACCTAGTAGCACAAACTAGTCAGGTCCAACTCACACCCACCCACAGCCACTCATGTATTTATCTAACCTATTTTTACTTTCCTCTTGAAAGGGGAGTGTTAATGCGACATGACATCAGTGAATCCCTGGTGTTTGCCACACTATTTGCTCTAGCTGGCGCTCAATTGAACTGGTGCTCCCACAAGGTACTAAGTGGTCCCAGATTTTTTTAATACTGCCACACTGAGGCGCAGACCCATTCTCTCATATCTAGGCGACTCAGGCCTATAGCACTAAATTTGAAGGAGTGAAAAATAAAACGTAGATCAGTTGGGCAGTACGCACGCGTACGTATATATACGTTTGGACAGTTTAAGGGTTAAAAAATAATTTTTTTGTGAATATTTTTGGGTCTGGAACGGATTAATTGTACATTGGACCCCCAGATTTTTTTCTGCTCCAAACTCAAACAATTATGTAAGTGTATTTTTGTAAGTGCTTTTGTAAGTGTATTTTGGGGTCTAAAAAGTAATCTAATTTACATTATTTCTTATGGGAACAAATTCTTTCGGTAAAGGCACTTGAACAGCATTCTGGAACGAATTATCGCCGATAACCGGGTCCACTGATTTACATTATTTCTAGGAAATAATGGTTGGGATTAGCCTAGCTCCTGGAATGGATTAGGGCCAATACTCGGGGTCCACTGTATTTTATAGTGCCTTGAGCTTACACGTCCATATGTCATGGTGAAGCAGGAGTTACCGAGACTGCTGGCACCTTCTCCCTCTCGTATAGCCCCAGCCCAGCACACCCTTCAATACCCCTCCATATATGTCAAATTTGTACAAATATGGAGACAAGGGAAAGCTAGTGTACTCAGAGGCTGTAAGAAGGCAACGAGATACTTGACACTGAGACGCCGCGCTGCCTGTGTCATATATATTTATACAGGTTTGTAGCTGACTTTTAAACCGCTCCAGAGCAATTATTATTATTATTATTATTATTATTACGTAGTAATAATAGTAGGTTGATAGACAGCAACCACCCAGGGAGGTACTACCGTCCTGCCAGGTGACTGTGAAACAGAAACCTGAAACTGTTTTACAGTAATGGTAGGATTGCTGGTGTCTTTTTTCTGTCTCATAAACACACTGGATAACAGGTAAGTCTAGCTACTTCACTTACACTTTGGGTCACTCTACACAGGCATGCACATGCATATATACATACACACATCTGGGTTTTCTTCTTTTTCTTAATAATAATAATAATAATAATAGTCATTTTTATGTAGACATGGTACAATGATACATAGTAAGGTAGACATCATACAATGATACATAGTTCGGTATAAAGAGATGTACAGTCATCCCTCGGTTTTCGTGTTTAATCCGTTCCTGAGGATGCACTAAAACTGAAACACACAAAAACTGAAACCATTTTCCCCATAAGAAATAATGGAAATTCAATTAATCCGTTCCAGAAACCCAGAAGTTTGAAAAAAATTTTGGGGGCCTTAAAGATAGATTTACATGCACAAATGAATGAACTGAATGTGGCACTTACCTTTATTGAAGACTGATGTTGCTGGATGGAAGAGAGGGAGGAGGGGAGGGAAGAGACCCTATAAGGAATTTAGGTACCAAGTCCTTATCCGGGGTCACTTCCCTGCATGCCTGCTACACTTCCTCCTCCTGCTACACCTCCCTGCCTGCTACACTCCCTGTCCTGCTACACTCCCTGCATACCTACTACACTCCCGCATACCTGCTACACTCCCTGCATTCAGCTACCTCCCTGCATCCTGCTACCACCCTGCATACCTGCACACTCCCTGCATACCTGCTACCTCCCTGCATACCTGCTACACCCCATCCACACTCCGCATACCTGCTACACTCCCTGCATACCTGCACACTCCCCAACCTGCTCACCTCCTGCATACCTGCTACACTCCCTGCATACCACACACTCCCTGCATACCTGCTACACTCCCTGCATACCTGCACTCCCTGCATACCTGCTACACTCCCTGCATACCCACCTCCTGCATACCTGCTCACTCCCCGCTACCTGCTACACTCCCTGCAACCTGCACACCTGCCTGCATACCTGCTACACTCCCTGCATGCCTGCTACACTCTTAAACTCCTTCGTGTTTCACTTTCTTTACCAAAGGACTGGCACTAGGAGTTTCTTTGGGCCCATGGTAGCTTATTTAGTAGTCACACACAATAATCAAGGCCCAAAAACAATGAATATTTAATAAATGTTTTGTATAAACTCCTGGGTGATGTTCACTCAAGCGTAAACAATGCTAGACTCAGTGACAAAATGTGCTGGGTGGTGGCCTACGGCCTTTGTATGTGCGTGGCACTGGTGGACAGGTTCCGGACCAAGCACTAAAACGGAGGGAATCACACGAAAACAGAGGTAAATTTTCCCAGAAAAACTGCCGAAAACAGAGATACACGAAGGAGGGATGACTGTATATGCCAAAAGCCCTAATATGCTGTGCATTCGGGCATTCTTAAGATTAATTAATATTAGACTACATGGTAAAAGTTATGGTTGATAATTTATAAAATTAGTATAATTGTGCATCTAAGTTGTAAAATTTGAGTATAAGTTGAACATAATAATTTATTGATTGTAGCAATGCAATTAATTGAGTGAGATAACAATTTAAAACAATTAGTTGCATTGCAGTTACAGTTTACGTGGTCATTATAATGTAAATGTTATAGAAACAGTTACTTAGTATGTATTATTCATAACAGGTTTTTACATTTAAGTGATTAATCAGGTTTTTACATTTAAGTGATTATTATACTTTGTTGGGAATGTTTGATATTGTGCATTTAGGTTTGGGCGAGAAGGTGGTTTTGAGCATCGTTTTGGATTGGGGTACAGGCAGGATTTCTTTGGGAATGACAGGTAATGAATTCCAAATTTTCGTGCCTTTCCAAGATACGGTACTATGTTCCACAACCAGCTCTCCTTACCTATATCACTCACTCATTTACCCCTACCTCACCTATGCAATCTGCGCATTGAGTTTTTACATAGTGTTAGATGGACACGGGAACATCGGAGAGTGATCTGTGTCTAGTGTTATGGTCATGTGTCCTGTTAAAATTGGTAAGGAGAAGTTTGGTGGTGGGTTAATATTTGCATAGAGTGTTCTATGTATGTAATAGGCACAGTAAAAGTATGGATGTCTTGTATGGTGAGTAAGTTTAGGTTTTGAATATTGGTGGAGTATGTTGTCTGGAGTGTGAATTTGTTATCATTCTAATTGCTGCCTTTTGTTGTGTTATTAATGGTCTGAGATGAGTTATTGATGTTGAGCCCCATGCGCAGGTTGCATAGGTGAGGTAGGGGTAAATGAGTGAGTGATATAGGGTAAGGAGAGCTGGTTGTGGAACATAGTACCGTATCTTGGATAGTATTCCCACGGTCTTTGAGACTTTCTTGGAAATTTGTTGTATATGTGTGTGAACTTTGAGGCCACTGTCAAGATGGATTCCTAGCTCTTGTTCTTTTTATTTTCTCTATTGTCCATGGGGAAGTGGAAAAGAATCTTCCTCCGTAAGCCATGCGTGTTGTATGAGCGACTAAAATGCTGGGAGTAATGGAGCTAGTAACCCCTTCTCCTGTACACATTTACTAAAAAAGAGAAGAAAAACTTTATAAAACTGGGTTGTTTGAATGTGCGTGGATGTAGTGCGGATGATAAGAAAAGAGATGATTGCTGATGTTATGAATGAAAAGAAGTTGGATGTCCTGGCCCTAAGCAAACAAAGCTGAAAGGGGTACGCGAGTTTCAGTGGGGAGAAATAAATGGGATTAAGTCAGGAGTATCTGAGAGAGTTAGAGCATGGAAGGGGTAGCAATAATGTTGAAGGATCAGTTATGGAAGGAGAAGAGGGAATATAAATGTGTAAATTCAAGGATTATGTGCATTAAAATAAAGGTTCGGATGCGAAAAGTGAGTCATAATAAGCGTGTATGCACCTGGAGAAGAGAGGAGTGTAGAGAGAGAGAGAGAATTTTGGGAGATGTTAAGTAAATGTATAGAACTTTTGAACCAAGTGAGAGAGTAATTGTGGTAGGGGACCTAAATGCTAAAGTGGAGAAACATGTAGAGAGGGTGTGGTAGGTAAGTTTGGGGTGCCAGGTGTAAATGATAATGGGCCCTTTGATTGAACTTTGTATAGAAAGGGTTTAGTTATAGGTAATACATATTTTAAGAAAAAGAGGATAAATAAGTATACAAGATATGATTGGAGTAATGACAGTAGTTTGTTGGACTACGATTGGTAGATAAAGACTGTTGAGTAGACTTCAGAATGTACATTTTTATAGAGGGGCCACAGATATATCAGATCACTTTTTAGTTATAGCTACAGTGGGAGTAAAAGGTAGATGGGATACAAGGAAAATAGAAGCAGTAAATAAAGAGAGGGTGAAGGTTTATAAACTAAAAGAGAAGGCAGTTAGGGTGTGGGTAGAATGAATGGGGGTAAGGCAGCTGGGATTGATGGGATAAAGATTGAAATGTTAAAAGCAGGTGGGGATATAGTTTTGGAGTGGTTTGTATTGTTCCTTTGTATAAAGGCAAAGGGTACAAAAGAGAGTGCAAAAATTATAGGGGAATAAGTCTGTTGAGTGTACCTGGTAAAGTGTATGGTAGAGTGTTACAAAATGACATGATATCTATTGGTAATAGACATCTCCAGTGGACACTAGAAAGGATAGCCCTTCCAGCATCCAGCCTGTTACTGGGCTTTTGTAACAAAGTCAGTATCCTGGTTCAGTTATCCAACATATTATATATCTTAAAAAGGATTGCAACTGATAGGGTACTAACTAAACAAATATAATTAAAAGGTTTATTATTAAAGGAAAATCTAGGGTAGCAAAGTAAATCAAATATAAAGATATTAATTAAGACATCAATTAGGAGGTTAGCTCCTACACTGCTCTCATATACAATAATGCTGTACTGTGGGCTCATATATCCAAATGACTCTGAAGTACCATCAGGTACAATGTAAGTACAATAATACAGTTATATGCAAATAAGAATATGTGTGTATGAGTGAGCACCAGGTAACTCTAAGACTCGACTCAACTAGTGTCCGACTGAACTTCTCATAATCTAGCTCTTCTAACAAACTGACAATCAGAACAGCTTGATTGACCAGTAAAATGACCAATTCACAGAACAGCAATATAACAGGCAACAGCAACAAAGCGTCAGGAAACAGGAGATGAAAATCGACCCTAACTGGGGACCATCAATAGATCCTCCAAAACAGTCTCAAATCTCCCTTTCTACTGAAGCTAGGTTCAGCATAAACAATCCCAAACTGTGGCAGTGCACAGATGCCTTATCGAATTAGGTCAGGAGCTGTAGCAAGAGACCTGAGTTATCAAAGAGTGTCAATGTGACACACAACCCAGAAAAACGTCAAAAATCACTGTCTAGTCTATCCTCTGTGAAAAGAGTTACACAGAGTCTTGAGAAGTATGTTTCGTCTCACCACCGAACACATACTCTACCCAAACAGTCTAAATGGAGAGAAAACAAGCAGAGACTGGAGGTGTTGACTCTATGATGTCCAGCTGCATAGTGCTCTCGAGGAAGGAGCAGCCACCCACCTCAGGTGGAATCACGTACTCCTCCCAGCAACAAGCCTAGTGTCATAATTTATAATATTACATCCTACCTAATAAACATAGCTAAGTAAAATAATTTCAAATAATAGTCCAATAATAATATAAAGCACAATATTAACGATTTAGCTATTATCGAGAATATCAGAAATATAAAATTATGGAAAATATACATTATACAATATACATTATAAATAGATATATACATTGTGGCCCAATTCTGGGGTCGCAATATAGAGTTATTATTGAAAGAATTAAGAGTAAGACAGAAAGCAGGATAGCAGATGAGCAAGGGGGCTTTAGGAAAGGTAGGGTGTGTAGACCAGTGTTTACAGTGAAACATATAGGTGAACAGTATTTGGATAAGGGTAAAGAGGTTTTTGTGGCATTTATGGATTTGGAAAAGGCTTATGACAGGGTGGATAGGGGCAATGTGGCAGATGTTGCAGGTGTATGGAATAGGAGGTAGGTTACTGAAAGCAGTGAAGAGTTTATACGAGGATAGTGAGGCTCAGTTTAGAGTATGTAGGAGAGAGGGAGATTATTTCCCAGTAAAAGTAGGCCTTAGACAAGGATGTGTGATGTCACCATGGCTATTCAATATATTTATAGATGGGGTTGTAAGAGAAGTGAATGCATGGGTGTTGGCAAGAGGTGTGGGGTTAAAAGATAAAGAATCTAATACAAAGTGGGAGTTGTCACAGCTGTTTTTGCTGATGACACTGTGCTTTGGGAGATTCTGAAGAAAAGTTGCAGAGGTTGGTGGATGAGTTTGGTAGGGTATGTAAAAGATGGAAATTGAAAGTGAATATAGGAAGAGTAAGGTGATGAGAATAAAAAAGATTAGGTGATAAAAGATTGGATATCAGATTGGAGGGAGAGAGTATGGAGGAGGTGAATGTATTCAGATACAGTGGACCCAGTAACGAGCACCCGAAATCGTCAATCATGTACGTATAATATTTTAAGTGCTTGTAAGTGTATTTATGGGGTCGAAATGGACTAACCTACTTGACATTATTTCTTAAGGGAGTAAATTCGTTTGGTAATGTCACTTGAGCAGGCTTCTGAAATGAATTTTGCTCGTTACTCGGGGATCCACTGTATTTAGGAGTGGACGTGTCAGCAGATGGGTCTATGCAGGATGAGGTGAATCATAGAATTGATGAGGGTAAAAGAACTTAGTCCTTGGAAGAAAGGGGGAATGTATGAGAGTATAGTTATACCAACACTCTTATATGGGTGTGAAGCATGGGTGGTGAATGTTGCAACAAGGAGAAGGTTGGCAATGGAGATGTCATGTCTGAGATCAATGTGTGGTGTGAATATAATGCAGCAAATTAGTAGTGTGGAAATTAGGAGGAGGTGTGGGATTACCAAGACTATTATCCAGAGGGCTGAGGAGGGGTGTTGAGGTGGTTTGGACATGTAGAGAGGATGGAACAAAGTAGAATGACTTTGGAGGTGTATAAATCTGTAGTGGAGGGAAGGTGGGGTAGGGGTCGGCCTAGGGAAAGCTTGGAGGAGGGGGAAAGGAGGTTTTGTGTGCGAGGGGCTTGGACTTCTAGCAAACATGCATGATCGTATTTGATAGGAGTGAATGGAGACAAATGGTTTTTAATACTTGACGTGCTGTGGAGTGGAAGCAAAGTAACATTTATGAATGGATTCAGGAAACCAGCAGGCTGGACTTGAGTCCTGGAGATGGGAAGTATACAGTGCCTGCACTCTGAAGGAGGGATGTTATATGTTGCAGTTTATAACTGTAGTGTAAGCATGCCTCTGGCAAGACAGTGATGGGTGAATGATGATGAAAGTTTTTCTTTTTGGCCACCCTGCCTTGGTGGGAAACAGCCAATGTGTTAATAAAAAAAAAATAACCTAACCACTCTGTAATCGGCAAAGTCACTAATCTGGCACCCTACAGGTCTTGATGGTACGATTAGTGACGATCAACCGATATTCACTTTATATATGCTTCATTTTAACTTCAGGTTTCTCCTATATTGTATTAATAAAGTTATACAGTCATCCCTTGGTTTTCGCTTGTCCCAGTTTTCGCCGATTTTGGTTTTTCGCCGACTTTTTCAGGGAAAATTTGTCTTAGTTTTCCCGATTGTTTTAGTTTTCGCCGACCGTATGGGACCTGTCCACCAGTGCCGCGCACATACAAAAGGCCGTAGGCCCCCACCCCGCACATTGTCACGCAGTCTAGCATTGTTTACGCTTGAGTGAACATCACCCCAGGAGTTTATACAAAACATTTATTAACAATTCATTGTTTTTTGGCCTTGATTTTGTGTGTGACTACTAAATAAGCTACCATGGGCCCAAAGAAAGCTCCTAGTGCCACTTTTTGGTAAAGAAAGTGAGGAACACTGTAGAAATGAAGAAATAATAGAAAAATATGATAGTGAAAGTGAGAAACACGATGGAGTTTAAGAGTGTAGCAGGCATGCCGGGAGTGTAGCATGCATGCAGGGGAGTGTACAGGCATGCAGGGAGTGCAGCAGGCATGCAGGGAGTGTAGCAGGTATGCAGGGAGTGTAGCATGTATGCAGGGAGTGTAACAGGTATGCAGGGAGTGTAGCAGGTATGCAGGGAGTGTAGCATGTATGCAGGGAGTGTAACAGGTATGCAGGAGTGTAGCATGTATGCAGGGAGTGTAACAGGTATGCAGGGAGTGTAGCAGGATGCAGGGAGTGTAACAGAGTATGCAGGGAGTGTAGCAGGTATGCAGGGAGTGTAACAGGTATGCAGGAGTGTAGCATGTAAGCAGGGAGTGTAACAGGTATGCAGGGAGTGTAGCAGGTATGCAGGGAGTGTAACAGGTATGCAGGAGTGTAGCATGTATGCAGGGGGTGTAACAGGTATGCAGGGAGTGTACAGGTATGCAGGAGTGTAACATGTATGCAGGGAGTGTAACAGGTATGCAGGAGTGTAACAGGTATGCAGGGAGTGTAGCATGTATGCAGGGAGTGTAACAGGTATGCAGGGAGTGTAGCATGTTTGCAGGGAGTGTAACAGGTATGCAGGGAGTGTAGCATGTATGCAGGGAGTGTAACAGGTATGCAGGGAGTTTAGCAGGTATGCAGGGAGTGTACAGGTATGCAGGGTGTAGCATGTATGCAGGGAACTGTAACAGGTATGCAGGGTGTAGCATGTATGCAGGAGTGTAACAGGTATGCAGGAGGTACATGTATGCAGGGAGTGTAACAGGTATGCAGGGAGTGTAGCATGTATGCAGGGAGTGTAACAGGTATGCAGGGAGTGTAGCATGTATGCAGGGAGTGTAGCATGTATGCAGGGAGTGTAACAGGTATGCAGGAGTGTAGCAGGTATGCAGGGAGTGTAGCATGTATGTAGGGAGTGTGAGCATGTATGCGGGAGTGTAGCAGGCAGGGAGAGGGAGTGTAGCAGGCAGGGAGGGAGTGTAGCAGGCAGGGAGGGAGGTAGCAGGCATGCAGGGAAGTGACCCGGATAAGGACTTGGTACCTAGAGTCCTTATGGAGGGATTCCCTTCCAAAATTGGTCTCTTCCCTCTCCCATCTTCCCTCTCTCCCATCCAGCAACATCAGTCTTCAATAAAGGTAAGTGCCACATTCAGTTCATTCATTTGTGCATGTAAATCTATCTTTAAGGCCCCCAAAAATTTTTGTTCCAAACTTCTGGGTTTCTGAAACGGATTAATTGAATTTCCATTATTTCTTATGGGGAAAATAGTTTTGGTTTATCGATTTTTGGTTTTAGCCGATCCATCTGGAACGGTTAAAATCGAAAACCGAGGGATGACTTTATATATTTAACAAAAAATATTCAAATATTTTGCTTGGTTTGGTAATAGAGTTGTGGATGAGTGGAACAAACTCCTGAGTACTGTCATAGAGGTTAAGACATTGTGTAGTTTTAACCCTTTCGGGGTCGGTGCCGTACTAGTACGTTTACGAGCATGGTTGGTGCCATACTAGTGTCGTAAATTCTAGCGGCTTCAAATTAAGCGGGAACAGCTGGTAGGCCTAGGGATGAGAGAATGGGTCTGCCCGGTCAGTGTGCGCAGTAGGAAAAAATCAGGCACCCAGTTGTACATTGTGGGAACACCATTTCAGTACACCTTCTCCACCATGCCTCGCAGCAAGAAACACCTTACTCCTCGGCGAATTGGGACACTTTTATTCATCAGTGACAGTTCTAACAGTGATGGGGGTGTTAGTGAAGGTGACTTTCAAGGTTTTGAGGCGGTTGTGACCGAAACTAGTGACCATAATACCGGTATAAGTGAGGAAAACCCAGACGACCCACAGCCGTCCACCTCTGGTGCTGTGGCGTCTTGTTCACGCCAGTTGTACCAGAATGAAGGCGGAAACTCCTATTTTCTAATGTCCCAGACTCAGATGTGAGCAATAGTGATGATACTGATAGTGACTATGAACTCCAAGCCCTTGAAATAGTTCCAGTAGCGCGAGTGAAGAGGAATATTCACCAGTGAAGCGTCAGTATATACGACGGTATATGCGCTCTGGTAGTGTGCCATATGCTCTTCCAAGGGTTAGGAGTACATCTCAGAGTACATCCGTGGGCGTACAACACGAAGTGATAGTGAAAATGATGATGATAGCGTTGCAATTGGTATGAGAAATGTGCATGCAACTGGTAGTGGTGGTGGTGCGGCGGGAGGCACCAGCAGTGGACCATGCTGGCACCCACGCCGCTGACTCAGCTCGTTACAACAAAGGCAACCTCACCCACCCACCAACCCCACAACTACAACCCCCACAACCACCTGTAAATATCCAGTACCCACCAGCAGACCGCACCTGGGATTGGCAGGAAGCTGACAATCAGTTTGATGAAAGTCACAGTGGATTACGCCCATCTTGTCCACTTGGGAACAATGCCACTGAACTGGAATGTTTCCAGTTTTTCTTTGACGAACCCTGATAGACATTATTATCAAGAAAGCAACAGATACTTCGATTACACAATGGCAAACACGATTCTTTCACCAAAATCACGCTACACCAGTGGAAGGAGACAACTGTGGCAGAGATGTATCTTTTCTTTGCCACAATAAGCTTATGCCCATGTCTATAAGCACTGTATCAAATCATATTGGTCAACAGACAGATTGATTGCAACACCAGCTTTCAGTGATATTATACCAGTGAATCGATTTGTGCTACTTCTACGCATGTTGCACTTTTCAGACAAAACCAGGCCTGACAGAACCGACAGGTTATATAAGATTAGGAATGTGTTTCTGTATCTGAAAGAGAAGTTCAATATGTATTTTTATCCCTTCAGGAAGGTTGTTATTGACGAGTCACTGATTCTATTCAAAGGTAGACTGTCATTCAAGCAGTATATACCAACAAGAGGAAACGCTTTGGTATAAAGTTGTTTGTGCTTTGTGATTGCTACAGTGGTATTGTATTGGATATTATTGTGTACACTGGAAGTAATACATTGAAAGATACCAGGAAGTTACTGGGTATCTCTGGTGATGAGGTTAGAACAATGATGGAACCATATCTTGGTAAGGGGCATATATTATATACTGATAATGTAACAAGCCCCCCCCTCAGTGATTTTTTTGAGTGAACTTGACAGATGGCGGTACAGTGCGTGCAAATCGAAGCATATGCCTAGGTTCAGTGCAGGCACTGGAGGTGAGGTGCAAGCGTTTTCTGCCAATGACATCATGGCATTTCAGTGGCATGACAACGAGATGTCACACTGTTGTCATCAATTTCCCCCAATGAAATGGCAGACAGGGGGGGGGGAATAGGGGCCGATGAACCCTTCTAAAACCTCAGGGATGGACTACACCCCAATAGGGTTCGTGGACAAATTAATCAATTTGGGGTTTTTCTGATTGTGTTGAAAAAGTTAAAGTGGTACATAAAACTTTTTTTTTCATTCTGGACTTTTCCCATCTCAATGTTTATAATGTTTATAAGTTGAAGACCACAAACAAAACCAAGGCGAATTTTGTTTCTCTGTTATCAAGCAAATAATCACCAAGCCCAAAAAACACCACCGCAATAAAAAACCCCCCAAAATTCCAAACAACACCCCTCGTCGGGGTTTGGTGGTAAACACTTCCTAACAAAACTGCTCCCCTTTTGCAAAAAAAAGGCTCAGAAAGGGGTTATGTCTCCCCATAAAAAAAACCCCAAGAAAGAAAAGAACCGTTTTATGTATGTGGTGTAAACACCATTTTGCATGGAACCATGAAGGCCCCCGGGCTGAAATTTTAGAAACATGTGCAGTGACTCAATATGTGTATATATATGATTGAACAATATTATAAACATTTGTACATTGTACATTTTGTAAATATTTTTTTTAAAACAAACAGTGATAACAAATTTTTTGGTTTTTTAAAAAAAATACAAGTGAATATTTAAAAAACCTTTATATTGGTCTCACAGTCCATAAACGTTATTTGAAAAAAAAAAAATTAAATTTATCGAAAACGACTTCAAAAAAAAAAAAAAATTTCCCGGGCCAAAATCCCCATGTTGCAACATGGATCATTTTTGGGGCAACTTGAAGCCTCCATATTTGTAAGTATTGATCCAAAAAATTTTTTTTTAGTATTTGATTCAGAAAAAAAACTCTATCATTTCATAAAAAAAATAATTTTTTTTTTTTAATATTTTTTTGCCCAGGGAAAACTTTCCTCAAAAGGGCCGTCGACCCCCCGAGGGGTTTAAAAAAGTTTTTAAAACATGAGTGGGTGTAGGTGGGTGTGAGTTGGACCTGCTGCTTGTGCTACTAAGTCAGATCCGCTCCTCCCTTGGAATGTGACTGACCTGATTAGGTTAATTAAGGCATTGGGTTAACCCGGGGGGGAATTTGGGCCTGCCCCAGGGGCCCTAGGCCTGCTGCAGTGTTCCCTTTTTTTTATTTTTGATGGTACAGTATAAAAGGGGGGAAAACTAAATGTTGCCTCCCCCCAGTTGCTGTGGGAGGGGGGGAGGCTCTCTCTAGACACAACGTTGGGTGACTTCTGCTTTTTTCCCCCCCCAGCAATCAACAAATGAGCAGGTAGCTTGCAGCATGGATAGCCAATCAAAACGCCCAACGAGCACAGTTTTTAAATGGTTGTTACACCCTACCTACATACATAAAAAAATTTTTTTTTTTAACAAAACCATATCCCCCCGAGGCAGGGTGCCCAAAAAGAAAAACTAAATTTTTTTTTTAAAATTTTTAATGTATGGAAAAGGGGGGTTACAGCCCCTTTCCCCCTTTTTAGTCGCCTCCTACGACATGCAAGTAAGCTAAATGAAAAAGGGGCAAAAATTTTTTTTTTTATCTATAAACAAAAACAGCAACAAAATATTAGAAAAAAAACAAAATATGTATAATAATAATGGCATCTTTTTTTGAGGATTGTACACAGACCAACGTCTTTAAAGTCTATAGAGTACAGGGGAAAAACTCCCCCGACTATTTCCTGTGCGGGTTTGGGGGAAATCATGAGATGTAACTGCACTTGGAAAAAGGGCATGTTTACTAAAAGGGCATGTGACCCGGGTTTTACCATCGGGGAAAAATCCTTGAGTCTGGCTGCATTTTCTTTTGTTTCTTTTTTTTTATTAAGCTTGTGTTATAATGTAACACAGGCATTGTTAGGGGTTTTTTATTGTAAAACATCTATTTACTATATTTGTAACAATTAAATCTTTATTTTGTTTACCTGGGTTTTCCTGCAGAGGGTTTGGGGGAAAACCCCCCCGGTCTGAGACCAGGCCCCATGGTGGATCGGGGGCTGATCAACCCGGCTGTTACTGTTTTCACCAAATTTTCTATTGTATTACTTTTTTTTTTAATAGTTTCCTTTTTTTTTTAATGTTTGCACATAGGAAAACCCCGTATTAAATTCTTCAGCATCATACTTTATTTAACCACCCTGTTTTATCTTGCACTTGAGCATATTTTGTTAATTTTGTAAGGCCAAGTAAAATCTGAAACTTATTTACTTAACCCTTTGACTGTCGGAGACCCCTTTCTGAAACTGTCTTTTCATGTCGCAAAATATTCGAAAAAAAAAAAATTCTTATCAAAATGTTAAGATTATTTTTCTGATTGTTTAACCCTTTGTGGGTCCAAGGGGTCTCTCTGAAACTCGTTCTCAGGGTCCACGAATTTAAAAAAAAAAAATTGTTTTTCTTATGAAATGATAGTTTCTTTTTCTAAATCTAATAGGCTAAAAATTACATTTTTGCCATCAATACTCACCGAGATATAAAGGATTGAAGTTGACGAAAAATGAACTGGTGCCGGCAACATCGGTGACTGCCGGTTGACCAGTAATTTTCTTTTTTCTTTCTTGAAGTTGTTTTATTATCAATTTTTTTTTTTCCAAATAACTTTTATGGCCTGTGAGACCAATATAAGTGCTGTTTTTCAAATATTCACTTTCTAAGTATTTCACAATCATTACATAAATTTTCTTATCACTATTTTGTTTACACAACTTATTTACAGTTATTCACAATAACAAATATTGTTTCTTTTCATTGTTCAATCATGTATATACATATATATAGTCACTGGACATGTTTCTAGAAGTTCTGCAGCCTGTGGAAGTCTCTGAAACATGGTTCCATGCACAGTGGTGTTTTACATTCCACACACATAAAACAAGTGTCTTTGCGTTGTTTTGGGCATTTTTTTGTATGTGCACAGTCAAAACACCTCCTCTGAGCCTTTTTCTTGCAAGCAGTAGCAGGCAGTTTTGTTAGGAAGTGTTTACCACCAGGCCTCAGACGAGAGGGTAGGTGTTGATGACCTGGTGTTGGGTGGGTTTCTATTGCAGGTGTTGCTCCTTGGTACTTGAATATTATTTGTCTGATGACAGACAAACAAAATTCGCCATATGGTGGTTTGTTTGTGGTCTTCAACTTATAAATATCATAAGAATTGAGCATGGTAATGTCCCGAATGTGAAAAAGAGTTTTATGTACCACTTGTAACTCTTGCGAACACAATCAGCAAACCCAATTTGCATGTCATATTTGTCCACTAAGCGCATATTGAGCGTGTAGTCCATCACAGCTGCAGGTTTTAGAATGGGTTCATTGGTCCTCTATGCAGCCTGCCAGTGTCTGTCATTTCGTTAGGGTGAATTGATGACAACAGTGTGACATCTCGTTTGTCATGCCACTGAAATGCCATGATGTCATTGGCAGCAAATGCCTGCACCTCACCTCTACGAGTGCCAGCATACGATTTGCAC
>WNWK01024855.1:0-29198 GCA_009830355.1 Cherax destructor
GTCCATGCTGGGTTGTAAATCACTGCTACCACCACTCTGGGTCCTCCTGTTGCTGGTGGTGGGTTGTAAATCACTACTACCATCACTCTGGGTCCTCCTGTTGCTGGTGATGGGTTGTAAATCACTGCTACCACCACTCTGGGTCCTCCTGTTGCTGGTGGTGGGTTGTAAATCACTACTACCATCACTCTGGGTCCTCCTGTTGCTGGTGGTGGGTTGTAAATCACTACTACCATCACTCTGGGTCCTCCTGTTGCTGGTGATGGGTTGTAAATCACTGCTACCACCACTCTGGGTCCTCCTGTTGCTGGTGGTGGGTTGTAAATCACTACTACCATCACTCTGGGTCCTCCTGTTGCTGGTGGTGGGTTGTAAATCACTACCAGCCTATCCAAGTCTTTTTGTAGTCCTGCCTGATCCTCATCCGATTTAATTCTCCTCATTAACTTCACATCATCTGCAAACAGGGACACTTCTGAGTCTATCCCTTCCATCATGTTATTCACATATACCAAAAACAGCACTGGTCCTAGGACTGACCTCTGTGGAACCCCGCTCGTCACAGGCGACCACTCTGACACCTCGCCAAGTAGCATGATTCATTGTTGCCTCCCTCTCAGGTATTCTCTGATCCATTGCAGTGCCTTTCCTCTTATGCATGTCTGACCCTCTAGCTTTTGCACTAATCTCGTGACGAACTGTGTTGAAGGCCTTCTTGCAGTCCAAAAAAATGCAATCTACCCACCACTCTCTCTAGTGTTTTACTTCCGTTACCTTGTCATAAAACTCCAGTAGGTTTGTGTCATAGGATTTCCCTTCTCTGCAATCGTGCTGGTTGTCGTTTATAAGCTTGTTCCGTTCTAGGTGCTCTACCACTCTCCTCCTGATAATCTTCTCCAAGACTTTACATACTATACATGTCAGTGACACTGGTCTGTAGTTTAATGCTTCGTGTCTGTCTCCTTTCTTAAAAACTGGGACTACATTTGCCATCTTCCACACCTCAGGTAGTTGTCCAGTTTCAATGGATGTGTTGAAGATTGTTGTTAGTGGCACACAGTGTCTCTGCTGGTGTGTTTACTTCTTGACCTAAATGAAGAAACAATCGGTGCCGAAGGTGAGACGTAATTGGCAGACCTGTATATATATAAATACTTATAGATCATTCCGTATTTAAAATATAGACAACCAATAAAATACTGCCACGTCATCACGAGGGTTTTGGCCTCGAGGGTCAGGAGTACAATTGGTGTTATTCAAGCGTAGACACCTTCGCCAAACTATAGTGAATGTTACATTTAAATGAGGGTGAAATTATTTTCTAGACAGAAAAAAAGTTGTTCGTCTGTGTCAGGGAAACGCCTTCCCCTGAACAAAATATTGATGGAAAAATTAATAAAAAATAGTAAACCGAAGGATATTTATAATAAGATGGTTTTTTCTGGATTTTTAATAAAAAATTAAATAGAAATAAAAAAGAAATATATCCGTTGTGGTTCAGGTCTGTTGGTGAGACAGGATGTAATAACCGGAGGGGGAGAATAGATGATGGTTGTCTCCGAGTAGGTGGTATGTCTCCGGAGTAGATGGTGAATCTCCTGGGACCACTAAGTTGGAATACACACTGTAGGTATCCAAAGGTAGATGAGATCTTCAGCAACACCCTCTAACGCACACAAGTTAGAAACTAGAGAGGAGTTGTGGAATTCCCGTTAAGTCCAGGGAAATCTTGCTCGTAAGTCATGCGTCTGTCCTGGAGAACCAGTCCAGCGGCAGAGCTGATAATAAAGAAAATATTCTGGTTACCATAAGTCTTAAAACATTTAAGATAGAAAAAGGTGTTTCAAGATGACCAAGTCACTACTGGTAACCAAAGAAAACATAATAATCAAACAAAAGAAATACTCCTGGTAGATTGCCTTACCTGATTCGGAGAAGAGTGAAGGTGAAGTGACTTTCCACTTCCCAACCGACACCAGGTAAGAGTCATACTACCAGGAGTAGAAAGTAAAAACCCTCAGACAACCGGGAACAAGAGTTTAGCCCCAGCCCGCTAGATGGCAGTGCTGGCTGTAACTCGTTAAAAATGCTCCCGGCTGACTGAACAACCGTTACCTTATTTACAACCACTTTTCCCTCACAGTCTGTTAGTATTTAAAAGTTCTGGTGAAGGAAGTGAAGTTTGTTATTAATGAGAATAGAAAATGAACTACCTAAGTTTTAAGTTTTCAAAAATCAGTTTTCAGTTTTCCTTATTGGCAACCTTGCCTAAGGTAGCTGAGGGACTTTTTCAATTAGGTATTTTTACTACATTCGCTTCTCCCAAGATTGTCCAAAGTGACAATGGATTAGACTTCCTGGTGGAAGTCAAATGGGAATTACTTCCCATCAGTGGCCCGATTTGATCCTCGTTCGTGACTTGCCCGGTCACCCCCACAGGGCGAAACGACCCAACCTGTAAGAAACGACACTAATCAAGCAGAAACAACTTGCTAGACAACCTTACTGTTTCAAGGTACCTCAGACTAAGCTAGTCTTTTGAACAGACTTCTACAGACTGTAATTCAGACCATAGTATCAATAAGACACTCCTCCGCTATGTTGGACAAAACATTTCATCTCAGTTTTTACACAGGAAGATACTAGCGATATTCCAGAAATAATAAATTATGTAGACCAGGACGATAGTAAACTATGCACGATCAGGGTCACAAGTGACATGGTCCTTAGACAAATAGATAAATTAAAACCTAACAAATCCCCAGGCCCTGATGAACTGTATGCAAGGGTTTTAAAGGAATGTAAAGAGGAGCTTAGCAAACCTATGGCTAATCTTTTCAACATATCACTGCAAACTGGCATGGTGCCAGATAAATGGAAAATTGCAAATGTAATACCTATTTTCAAAGCAGGAGACAGGTCCTTAGCTTCGAACTATAGACCAATAAGCCTAACCTCCATAGTGGGAAAATTTATGGAATCAATAATTGCCGAGGCAATTCGCAGCCATCTTGAAAAGCATAAATTAATCAACGAATCTCATCACGGTTTTACAAAAGGGCGTTTCTGCCTTACAAATTTAATAACTTTTTTCACTAAGGTATTTGAGGAGGTAGATCATGGTAATGAATATGATATTGTGTATATGGACTTCAGTAAGGCTTTTGATAGAGTCCCACATCAGAGACTATTGAGGAAAATTAAGGCACACGGAATAGGAGGAGAAATTTTTCCTGGATAGAGGCATGGTTGACAAATAGGCAGCAGAGAGTTTGCATAAATGGGGAGAAATCAGAGTGGGGAAGCGTCACAAGTGGTGTTCCACAGGGGTCAGTATTGGGCCCTTGTTGTTCACAATCTACATAAACGACATAGATGAGGGAATAAATAGCGACATAAGCAAGTTTGCCGATGACACCAAAATAGGCCGTCCAATTCATTCAAATGAGGACATTAGAGCACTCCAGGAAGATTTGAATAGACTGATGCAGTGGTCGGAGAAGTGGCAGATGCAGTTTAATATAGATAAATGCAAAGTTCTAAATATTGGACAGGACAATGACCATGCCACATATAAACTAAATAATGTAGATCTTAATACTACTGATTGCGAAAAGGATTTAGGAGTTCTGGTTAGCAGTAATCTAAAACCAAGACAGCAGTGCATAAGTGTTCGCAATAAAGCGAACAGAATCCTTGGCTTCATATCAAGAAGCATAAATAATAGGAGTCCTCAGGTTGTTCTTCAACTCTATATATCCTTGGTTAGGCCTCATCTAGATTATGCTGCACAGTTTTGGTCACCGTATTACAGAATGGATATAAATGCTCTGGAAAACGTACAAAGGAGGATGACTAAGTTGATTCCATGTATCAGAAATCTTCCTATGAGGATAGACTGAGGGCCCTGAATCTGCACTCTCTAGAAAGGCGTAGAATTAGGGGGGATATGATTGAGGTGTATAAATGGAAAACAGGAATAAATAAAGGGGATGTAAATAGCGTGCTAAAAATATCTTGTATTGACAGGACTCGCAGCAATGGCTTTAAGTTGGATAAATTCAGATTCAGGAGGGATATAGGAAAGCATTGGTTTGGTAATAGAGTTGTCGATGAGTGGAACAAACTCCCGAGTACAGTTATAGAGGCTAAAACGTTGTGTAGTTTTAAAAATAGGCTAGATAAATATATGAGTGGGTGCGGGTGGGTGTGAGTTGTACCTGACTAGTTTGTGCTCATTCGCTGCCCAGCCTTTGCGGAGTGCGGGTGTGCTTGTTTCTGGTCCCTAGCGGTGGAGTTGAGAACTGGTAGTTTTCATCAACATGGTGGAGCGCTACAGACGACGTGTCAATACTGTCGCGATTTACCCAAGCAACGCAGATGTTCTCCTCCCAGCTATTTTGAGGGATTCTTTAGGGATATCCATTGAAGAATTATTTGGGATATCTCTCAACGGTTCGTCGAGGATTTTTGTCAAGTTTGCAGTGGCCAGCGCATATGAGCGAGTGGTTGACACGTATCAGGAGAAGAGGATTGTCGTCAACACGGGATTAGAGGTACGGCTTCGAGATGTGTCACGGTACTACACTTATATACGAGTCCGAAACGTGCCGTTCGAAGCGTTGGAGTTTGATGTGCGTAACGTCTTCAGTCAATTTGGTGACGTCCATGCAGCCACGGTGGGCCGGTGGGCACAGGGGACTTATGCCGGGCTGCAAGAAGGTTCATTTTCTTTGAAAATGACGCTCAAACGTCAGATACCTTCATACGTCATGATGGAGGAGTTCCGGCAGCAGGTCAATGTGACTTACGCAGGCCAAGTTCGAACGTGTCGCCTGTGTGGATTACCTGGACATGTGGCGGCGGCATGTGATCGTCGGATGGGCCAACAGAGACATGGAGCTGCTGATGGTATGAGGAAGGATGAAGTGGTGGTCGTGGATGCTATGGATGAGTCGCTACGCGAGAATATGAGCATGGTGCCAAGTGGACAATGGAGTGACATTGTTGATAAGGAGGATGAGCGTGTACTAACGTTGTCACAGGTGACCCAGGATGGCGAGACAGCGGAGACGGAGGAAGTGGCTCTGCCGGAAGGTGTGAACTTGGTTTTGTCTGAGCCGCTTTTGGAGGATTTTCCACTGTTGTTGGACAGTCCTGTGTGTGAGGGCACACAGCATGGTGTGGAGGACTTAGGATCAGAGGTGAGGAGGGACGAGAGTGAGACGAGTGTGATGGGCGTCTCAGAGAGTGGGCCTTGCCTTCATGTCCAGGAGGTTGGTGTAGAAGTGCACAGGGGAGAGGATTGTGAGACTATGGAGGCTACAGGGGACTCCAGGAAAAGGCCTAGTGGTCTAGTTGAGGACGATGTCCTAACACCTGGGCAACAGGTGTGCAAGAAGGCCTGGGTGGAGGTGGCAAAAGGGGGACGGGGAGTGGCAAGGGTAGAGAGGGATGAGGGACAGGAAAGCAGACAGGCAAGTACTGGGAGTGTCAGTAGAGGAAGAGAGCATTAGTAAGGGAAAGTCGGTAGTGACGAGGAAGTTGAAAAGTAGAGGAAAGCCCACTGCGTTCTTTTCAGGTGTTTAACGATGAATGTAAATGGCCTCCGAGCGGAGGTCAAACGTAAATGGGTAGAGGTGACATTAAGACGTTTAAATGTGGATGTGTGTATATTGCAAGAGCATAATTATAGGATGGGGAGAGATTTGACGTTAAGTGGATTTACAGTTTATGCGGGTAGTGCGGGTAGTTTCAAGGGAGGGTGGCTATAGGTATACATGTGACCAGTCCCTTTCGGTTGTTGGCTTGGGAAGAGGGGGGTGGGAGGGTGGTAAGGGTTGAGGGTTTATGGGGGAATGTCAGAGTGTGTATAGTGGAGTTTATATGCCGGCTATAAGTTGTAGAAAAACTAAGGAAGAATTTGTGAGAGGAGTTGATATATTTCTTACGGGGTTGCCGGTTGTGACTATTGTCGCAGGGGATTGGAATTGTGTGATTAGGAAGAGGGATGTGGAACCGAGAGGGGCGGGGTGTGAGTTGGGGTTTTGCGTGATGTTTTGGGTGCGGCAGGAGTCAGAGATGTGGTAGGGGCGGTGGTGGCATATAGAACATACGTTCATACGTAGGGCTATGCTGCAAGACTCGATCGTGTGTATGTGTCGAGGATGTTATAGTGGAAGCGTGGATTGCGTTGATGTTGGGTTTCCGATCACAGGGGTGTGTTGGCAGTGTTGGGATGGGAGGAGCTGTTAGAACGTATGCTAGTTATTGGAAGCTTAACGTGGGCTTATTGCAGGGGAACAGTGTAGGAGGAGTTTTGAGGAGTGGTGGGAGGATGTGGAATGATGGAAGGACCGGGAAGATGTGGTGGGTTGGTGGAATGGAGTGGCGAAAGTGGTATTCAGGATTTTTATAAACGTGAAGTAGAGAGCAGGCGAGAATGCGTTATGGCCTGCAGAGGTATTTGGAGGGCAGTTGCGGATTATGTGGGGCGGGTTACTCGCTGGAGGACATAGAGGTTTTGAGGGGCCAGTTGAAGGATATACAGAATGAGAGATTCCAGGCTATCAGAGTGAGGGCAGGTATTGAGGATGTGCTTGGGGACAAACCGTCTTTGACTGTCTTGCGTGTTTTTCGAAAGAGGAGGCAGGGTATGACGATGACGTCATTGAAGGTACACGGAGGGTCAGGTACCTGGTTGTGCATCTGGAATAGTGGGTTATGTTGATGACACAACAATTCTCGTAGGTGGGTGGGAGGGGTTAGATGCTATAGGGAGGATTATAAGTGTTTTGGGGCAGCTACAGGGATGCGGATTAACAGGGTGAAATCTAAATTGTTAGAGGTGGGGACGTGGGTGGGCGGGGACTTGGGGAATAGGTATGGTTGGCATGTTGTTGAGTGCTTGAAAATTTGTGGGATAATTTATTGTAATGATGCGAGTAGGGCGAGGGTTGAAAATTCTTCTAAGGTGGTAACGGCGACAATCGCGCGAATGAGTGGATGGAGACCGGGAGATGTGACGTTAATGCAGAGGTTATGGTAGTGAATGTTTTACTGTATAGTAAATTGTGGCATGTGGCAAGGGTATACCCACTCGTGGGGAGAGATGTTGAATTATTACAGCGGAGAGTGTTGCGGTATATATGGGGTTTTGGTAGACATTGGCTTAATAAGGAGGTTGTCATGACGCCGGTTAGTAAGGGAGGTTTGGGGTTGATACCCTTACATAGGAGGCTTATAGGAATATATGTAAAGCAGAGATATGTCGAGGAGGGAGGGGTGGGGGGTAAGCGGGTGGGAGTGGTCATGCGTGAGGTACGGAGGTGGTGGAGTGGACGTGACCTGAGTTTATGTGAGGCAATGTTGAGAGTTTTACTAGTTGTCAGAGAGCCAAGGGGTTTTCGGGTGGGGTTTGGACAAGCTTGAGGGAGGCGGGGTATAGTGCAAGGGTAGCAGAGTACCCAAAGTATAATTGGCGGGCGACTTGGGTAGGTTTCGGAAGTTGAGGCTGAGGGCGAGGGTTAGGGAGACGGTTTTTCGATTCCTACATGGAATCTTGGCTTCTAAAGCGCAATTGTTTTTAATGGGTTTAGCGAGTGAGGGTACTTGTTTGAGATGTGGGCTTTTGGATACGTCGTACCATGCGGTGTATTTTTGTGAAGATTTAGGCGGGATACGGGAATGGTTTGGACGAGTCATGAGGAGTGTAGGTGGGTGTGGGCTTTCGATGTTAGGGGCTTTAAGCCTGGATATTGGTGGGTTTGAGGAAAATGTACGTAGAAGTTTAATGTACCTGGTGGTTGATTTCATATATGTGTCGTGGGGTATGCGCGAGGTAGTGGGTGGAGGCGGGTTCGTGCCTTGGCGGCACATTTTTACAGGACGAAATGTAGGAATCAGGGTTTGTATGGGAGAACTTGGGTTGAAGCTTTCTCAGAGGGTTATAGAACGATGACGGTGGTGTCCCTTTTAAGGTTTTGGGGATGACGTAGGAACCATTCGAGGGGGACTGGTCGATTGGGGGGAGGGGGGAGGTTGGGTATATCCGGAAGGGGTTGACTAGGGTATAGTATGGTTGATTGATGTGTGGTTGGTTAGGCGTGGGTATACAGGGTTGAAGCTAGGATGGGTTGGGACGGGGTGGTATCGTGGGGGTCCGATTTTTGGATGTTTCGGGGATGGGGTTGTAGGTAAATGTTCAGGTGTGTGTTGACTCAGACATGGAGTGATGTTGGTTGGGGGTCATAGGGGTCATGGACGCATGGGGTTTTCCTCTAGGATGTAGTAGTGTAATCTAATGTTAAAGTAGTAGGGTTTGTCGGTGGTGATGTGCTGGCGTTTTGCATTTATGTGGCTGGTTGGAGGTTAGGAGGTATTAGGTGTTAGACAACTGACAGTGTGCAGGTGTGCTTGGTGAAGTTGTCCCAGGTATCTGTGGCAATTCATGTAGGATAAAGTTGATGTTTTGCTATGTTTGTCTTTAGTTTAACGGTTTTAGTATTGTTTTCTGTATGTGTTCCTATCTTTTGTTTGATTATACAGGAGCAGCTTTTGCATATTTTTGGTTTTCTAGTGTTTGTATATGTATGCAACACAAATGTGTTTGTGTGGTCTTATTATCCGGTGTGGGAATGTAGACGTTGTGTTGTAGACAGTGTTGTCTACGGTAGTGTTGGCTTGATGTTAATGTATTTCTTATTTAAGATGATGTTGTGGTGTGACCCTTGTTTCGGGGTCAGTTGTTTTTGTGTGTTATTGTGTAACACCTGTTTTATAGGCAGAAAGTTTAAGGTTTTATTTTATTTCATGCCTATGTACTGCGTTTTGTGGTAGGGAAGAAGTAAAATATGTAACCAGCGGTTAAATTTTGTGGTGTTTTTGAGACAATGTATGTTCAGTTTCATTGACAGTGTGTTATGTTATGTATAGGAAAACTTAGCTAGGATTGGGTAGTAGGATGGACTTTTTTTGTTTGTGCTTTTGGCACGGGTTCTTATTATAGGATATATAGAACTGATGTGTTTATTCCTGTTCTGTTTGCTTGTTTTGTTTATATGAGCCTGATTTATTTTTGGGCATTTATTGGATTGTTATGTATATATGTGTTTCTAATAAAATATAAAAAAAAAAAAAAAAATATACAGAGAGTGAAACGAGGGCGGTGGTTCACGGCAGTACGAGGTGAACCATAAAGCTTGGCACTTGGCTCTGTTTCCTTTGGCCAAATGAACTGTCCCTGCCTCCTGTGACGTGAACTACAGATTGTTTACATTAATGAATGGTAGGTGGGGAAGGGGTGTGCTGATGCTGGTAACGAGCTCTTGATCTAAGGAACTGGAGATACTCTCCCCTTCCTCTGATCAAACCTAATTACCTCTCATTCGTCAGGGGAGCTGTATATCCCTATGGGTTTAGTAGCGCTTTAGCGAAAATGTTAACCCAGTTCCCACTACCCAAAAAACGGACAGTGAACATGGTTAAGTATATGCCAGTGAGTGAGCAACATGGTAGCAACGTGCTCCTTCCTTAAGTGAATGTAACCTGACCTGGCTGGGTCAGGGCATTGGCTTAAGCCGGCGGGAGACTTGGACCTGCCTCGCATGGGCCAGTAGACCTGCTGCAGTGTTCCTTCTTTCTTATGTTCATATGTTCTTATGGTGTAATAGCACACAAAATGCGTGATAAAGGAATAACAGGAAAAGTTGGTAGATGGATCTATAACTTCCTAACAAATAGAACACAAAGAGTAATAGTAAACAGTAAAGTCAGAGGCGGCTACAGTGAAAAGCTCTGTTACACAAAGCACAGTACTCACTCCCATCATTTTCCTCATGCTCATATCTGACATAGACAGAGATGTCTATGTCCCTATGGATTTAGTAGCGCTTTAGCGAAAATGTTAACAGGAATAAATAAAGGGGATGTAAATAGCGTGCTAAAAATATCTTGTATTGACAGGACTCGCAGCAATGGCTTTAAGTTGGATAAATTCAGATTCAGGAAGGATATAGGAGAGCATTGGTTTGGTAATAGAGTTGTCGATGAGTGGAACAAACTCCCGAGTACAGTTATAGAGGCTAAAACGTTGTGTAGTTTTAAAAATAGGCTAGATAAATATATGAGTGGGTGCGGGTGGGTGTGAGTTGTACCTGACTAGTTTGTGCTACTAGGTCAGATGGCGTGCTCCTTCCTTAAGTGAATTGGCTTAAGCCGGTGGGAGACTTGGCTTAAGCCGGTGGGAGACTTGGACCTGCCTCGCATGGGCCAGTAGGCCTGCTGCAGTGTTCCTTCTTTCTTATGTTCTTATGTAAGCCACAGTACCGTGTCTTCCTTTGCCGATGATACCCGAATTTGCATGACATTGTCATCCATCGAAAGCACCGCAAGTCTCCAAGCGGACATCAACCAAATTTTTAAATGGGCCGCAGAAAACAATACAAGGTTCAATGAAGAGAAATTTAAATTACTCCGATATGGAAAACTCGAGTATAAAACAAATTACAACCACACAATAGAGCGTAAAAGTAATGCGAAGGACTTAGGAGTGATAATGTCAGAGAATCTCACTTTCAAAGATCACAACAATGTATCTACCAAAGCTGCTAAGAAGATGATAGGATGGATAATGAGAACCTTCAAAACTAGGTATGCCAAGCCCATGATGATTCTTTTCAAATCGCTTGTTCTCTATAGGCTGGAATATTGCTGTACACCAAAGGCCCCTTTAAAGGCAGGCGAAATTACAGACCTGGAAAATGTACAAAGAACTTTCACAGCATGTATAATACGATAAAGCACTTAAATTAATGAGAATGGTTGAAGTCCCTTGATCGGAGCTCCCTGGAACGCAGGCGAGAATGGTACATAATATACACCTGGAAAATCCTAGGAGGACTTAGTCCCAAATCTGAACACAAAAGACTCAGCATGTGATGCAACATCCCCCCATTGAAAAGCAGGAGCGCCAAGAGTACGCTAAAAGAAAACAATAAGTGTCAGGGATCCAAGACTGTTCATTTGCCTCCGAGCATACATAAAGGGAATTACCAATAGACCCCTGGCTGTCATCAAGAAGGCGCTGGACAGGCACTTAAAATCAGTACCTGACCAGCCGGGCTGTGGTTAGTACGTCGGCTTGCATGCGGCCAGCAGTAACAGCTGGTTGATCAGGCCCTGATCCACCGCGAAGCCAGGTCACAGGCCGGGCGGCGGGGGCGTCGACTCCCGAAACCCTCTCCAAGCATACCGATTGCTAAAAGGATTTGGGAGTTGTGGTTAGCAGTAATTTAAAACCAAGACAACAGTTCATAATGTCTTCACAATAAAGCGAACTGAATCCTTGGCTTCATATCAAGAAGAATAAATAATAGGGGTCCTCAGGTTGTTCTTCAACTCTATATATCCTTGGTTAGGCCTCATTTAGATTATGCTACACAGTTTTGGTCACCGTATTACAGAATGGATATAAATACACTGGATAACGTACAAAGGAGAATGACAAAGTTGATCCCATGTATCAGAAATCTTCGCTATGAGGATAGACTGAGGGCCCTGAATCTGCACTCTCTAGAAAGGCGTAGAATCAGAGGATATGATTGAAGTGTATAAATGGAAAACAGGAATAAATAAAGGGGATGTAAATAGCGTGCTAAAAATATCTAGCCAAGACAGAACTCGCAGCAATGGTTTTAAGTTGGAAAAAATCATAAGAAAGAAGGAACACTGCAGCAGGCCTACTGGCCCATGCGAGGCAGGTCCAAGTCTCCCACCGGCTTAAGCCAATGCCCCGACCCAGCCAGGTCAGGTTACATCCACTTAAGGAAGGAGCACGGCATCTGACCTAGTAGCACAAACTAGTCAGGTCCAACTCACACCCACCCGCACCCACTCATATATTTATCTAGCCTTTTTTTAAAACTACACAACGTTTTAGCCTCTATAACTGTACTCGGGAGTTTGTTCCACTCATCGACAACTCTATTACCAAACCAATGCTTTCCTATATCCTTCCTGAATCTGAATTTATCCAACTTAAAGCCATTGCTGCGAGTCCTGTCAATACTAGATATTTTTAGCACGCTATTTACATCACCTTTATTTATTCCTGTTTTCCATTTATACACCTCAATCATATCCTCCCTAATTCTACGTCTTTCTAGAGAGTGCAGATTCAGGGCCCTCAGTCTATCTTCATAGGGAAGATTTCTGATACATGGAATCAACTTAGTCATCCTCCTTTGTACGTTTTCCAGAACATTTATATCCATTCTGTAATACGGTGACCAAAACTGTGCAGCATAATCTAGATGAGGCCTAACCAAGGATATATAGAGTTGAAGAACAACCTGAGGACTCCTATTATTTATGCTTCTTGATATGAAGCCAAGGATTCTGTTCGCTTTATTGCGAACACTTATGCACTGCATTGGTTTGGTAATAGAGTTGTGGATGAGTGGAACAAACTCCCGAGTACCGTTATAGAAGCTAAAACGTTGTGTAGTTTTAAAAATAGATAAAACATGAGTGGGTGTGAGTTGGACCTGACTAGCTTGTGCTACTAGGTCTGATGCCGTGCTCCTTCCTTAAGTGAATGTGACCTGACCTGACCAGGTTGAGTCATTGGAGACTCAGAAATACAGTAGGAGACTTGGACTTGCCTCGCATGGGCCAGTAGGCCTGCTGCAGTGTTCTTTCTTTCTTATGTTCTTATTTCTTTGGGGTTTGGGTTGAAAAATAGCCTATATACGTTTCTCATTGTTATTCCTTCTATAGTTACAACAATTACAACTAAAGAAATGGGAGCGTTAGGAAGGAAGAGGCACTTATGGTCATCGTTCTCTGGTCACCATGGAAAAATCCCCACACAACCAATGGAAACTCCCCACCACCACAAGTGGTGTGATGCTGACTCACCACCGCCGCCACCGATTACATTATTATTATTATCATTATTATTATTATTATATGAAGGAATAACAGGTGCTCGGATGTGTTTATGTAACATGTGGTTCCTTATATAACTTCCCGGGCAAACTTCACAGATGTCCCTCACCTCTCTCCTCCCTCCATCTGTCAATTCTACATCCTTGCCTCTCTCTTACTTCATTTTTCCTACATAAAAACATAAGATAGGCTCACACCCAAAAGGCCCTAGATTTGAACCTCGAGGAGGGGGGGGGGCATTTACCAATGTTATTCATTAAACACCCAACTGATGCTGCCCACCCATCATAAGAACATAAGAAAGAAGAACACTGCAGCAGGCCTACTGGCCCATGCGAGGAAGGTCCAATTCTCCCACCGACTTAAGCCAATACCTTGACCTGTTCAGGTCAGTCACATTCACTTAAGGGAGGAGCACGGCATCTGACCTAATAGCACAAGCTAGTCAAGAAACCCCTCTCACAGGCCCTAAGTATGCTATGGAGAAGGAGCTTAGACACAGGCGAGATTCCACAGTCACTAAAAACAACGGATATAGCCCCACTCCATAAAGGTGGCAGCAAAGCAGTAGCTAAGAGCTATAGACCAATAAATAGCCTTAGCGTCCCATATCATAAAAATCTTTGAAAGAGTTCTAAGAAGCAGGATAGCAAACCACCTGGACTCCCAAAAATTGCACAACCCAGGGCAACATGGTTTCAGAGCAGGTCGCTCCTGCCTCTCACAACTGCTAGACCACTATGATATGGTCTTAGATGCTCTGGAAAGCAAACAATGCAGATATATTATACACAGATTTTGCAAAAGCATTTGACAAGTGCGATCATGGTGTAATAGCACACAAAATGCGTGATAAAGGGATAACTGGCAAAGTAGGCAGATAGATCTTCAACTTTCTAACCAATCGAACACAAAGAGTAGTGGTAGACAGAGTTAAATCGGATGCTACCATAGCGAAGAGCTCTCTCCAACAAGGCACAGTACTCACACCTATCCTGTTCCTCATTCTCATATCAGACATAGACAGAGATGTAAACCATAGCACTGTATCATCCTTTGCAGATGATACTAGGATCTGCATGAGAGTGTCATCCATTGAGGACACGGCAAATCTCCAAGAAGATATAAACCAAGTTTTCCAATGGGCAACAGAAAACAATATGATGTTCAATGAAGACAGATTCCAACAACTCCGTTATGGAAAACTGGAGGAAATAATAGCTAGGACTAAGTATATTACAAACTCGAATCACACAATAGAGCGGAAAAATAATGTGAAGGACCTGGGTGTGGTAATGTCCGAAGACCTCACCTTCAAGGACCACAACAATGCTACTATCACATCTGCGAGGAAACTGATAGGATGGATAATGAGAACATTCAAGACAAGAGATGCTAAGCCAATGATGATCCTTTTTAAATCACTTGTTCTCTCTAGGCTGGAATACCTCTGTACATTAACATCACCATTCAAGGCAGGTGAAATTGTAGATCTGGAGAATGTACAGAGACCCTTTACTGCACGTATAAGTTCCATCAAACACCTTAACTATTGGGAACGCCTGGAAGCACTAGACTTATATTCACTGGAGCGCAGGCGAGAGAGATATATAATCTACACCTGGAAAATTCTGGAGGGACTGGTCCCTAATATGCACACAGAAATCACTCCATACGAAAGCAAAAGACTTGGCAGACGGTGCAACGTACACCCAGTGAAAAGTAGGGGCGCCACTGGTACACTAAGAGAAAACACAATAAGTGTCCGGGGCCCAAGACTGTTCAACAGCCTCCCACCAGCCATAAGGGGCATTACCAGTAGACCTCTGGTTGCCTTCAAGAGGGAGCTGGACAGATACCTAAAGTCAGTGCCAGATCAGCAGGGCTATGGTTCGTACGTTGGACTACGTGCAGCCAGCAGTAACAGCCTCGTTGATTAGGCCCTGATACACCGGGAGGCCTGGTCATAGACCGGGCCGCGGGGACGTTGATCCCCGGAATGCCCTCCAGGTAGACTCCAGGTAGGTACGTAGGTCCAACTCACACCCACCCACACCCACTCATGTATTTATCCAACCTATTTTTAAAACTACACAATAAATAATGTAGATCTTAATACTACTGATTGCGAAAAGGATTTAGGAGTTCTGGTTAGCAGTAATCTAAAACCAAGACAGTAGTGCATAAGTGTTCGCAATAAAGCGAACAGAATCCTTGGCTTCATATCAAGAAGCATAAATAATAGGAGTCCTCAGGTTGTTCTTCAACTCTATATATCCTTGGTTAGGCCTCATCTAGATTATGCTGCACAGTTTTGGTCACCGTATTACAGAATGGATATAAATGCTCTGGAAAACGTACAAAGGAGGATGACTAAGTTGATTCCATGTATCAGAAATCTTCCCTATGAGGATAGACTTAGGGCCCTGAATCTGCACTCTCTAGAAAGACGTAGAATTAGGGGGGATATGATTGAGGTGTATAAATGGAAAACAGGAATAAATAAAGGTGATGTAAATAGCGTGCTAAAAATATCTAGTATTGACAGGACTCGCAGCAATGGCTTTAAGTTGGATAAATTCAGATTCAGGAAGGATATAGGAAAGCATTGGTTTGGTAATAGAGTTGTCGATGAGTGGAACAAACTCCCGAGTACAGTTATAGAGGCTAAAACGTTGTGTAGTTTTAAAAATAGGCTAGATAAATATATGAGTGGGTGCGGGTGGGTGTGAGTTGGACCTGACTAGTTTGTGCTACTAGGTCAGATGCCGTGCTCCTTCCTTAAGTGGATGTAACCTGACCTGGCTGGGTCGGGGCATTGGCTTAAGTCGGTGGGAGACTTGGACCTGCCTCGCATGGGCCAGTAGGCCTGCTGCAGTGTTCCTTCTTTCTTATGTTCTTATGTTCTATGACGGTACTCGGGAGTTTGTTCCACTCATCCACAACTCTATTCCCAATGTAATGGTTAGCTGACTGTTGTGGATTACATTCAGGGACAAACAATTATATATTAGAAACTACGTAGTTCAGCTGGAAGTTGTGGTTGCAGGGGTCGGATCACAGCTCCTGGCCCCGCCTCTTCACTGGCCGCTACTAGGTCACTCTTCCTGCTCCATGAGCTTTATCATACCTCTTAAAGCTACGTATGGACCCAGCCTCCACTACATCACTTCCCAGACTATTCCACTTCTTGACAACTCTGTGACTGAAGAAATACTTCCTAACATCTCTGTGATTCATCTGAGTCTTCAACTTCCAACTGTGTCCCCTTGTTGCTGTGTCCCATCTCTGGAATATCCTGTCTCTGTCCACCTTGTCGATTCCTCTCAATATTTTATATATTGTTATCATATTCGACCTATCTCCTGTCCTCCAGTGTCGTCAGGTCGATTTCCCTTAACCTCTCCTCGTAGGACATACCCCTTAGCTCCGGGACTAGTCTTGTTGCAAACCTTTGCACTTTCTCTAATTTCGTTACGTGCTTGTGTGTGTTTGTTGTGTACTACTGACATTTGTTGTGTGTGTTGTTTGTGTATGTGTTGTGTTAGTTACCATTTTGTCCTAGGCACATGTCGATTAGACACTAGGCCTGTTGTATGTATGTGTGTGTGTGTGTGTGTGTGTAAGGAAACACTTCGAAATGTTTCGGCCCCGCCGGGAATTGAACCCGGGCCCTCCGTGCGTGAAGCAAGAGCGCTAACCACCATGCCATCGGGGCGTGTGTTGTTTGTTGTGTGTGTGTGTTGTTTGTTGTGTATGTTGTTTGTTGTGTGTGTGTTGTTTGTTGTGTGTGTGTTGTTTGTTGTGTGTGTGTTGTTTGTTGAGTGTGTGTTGTTTGTTGAGTGTGTGTTGTTTGTTGTGTGTGTGTTGTTTGTTGTGTATGTTGTTTGTTGTGTGTGTGTTGTTTGTTGTGTGTGTGTTGTTTGTTGTGTGTGTGTTGTTTGTGTGTATGTTGTTTGTTGTGTGTGTGTTGTTTGTTGAGTGTGTGTTGTTTGTTGTGTGTGTTGTTTGTTGTGTGTGTGTTGTTTGTTGAGTGTGTGTTGTTTGTTGTGTGTGTTGTTTGTTGTGTGTGTTGTTTGTGTGTGTGTTGTTTGTTGTGTGTGTGTTGTTTGTTGTGTGTGTTGTTTGTTGTGTGTGTTGTTTGTGTGTGTTGTTTGTTGTGTGTGTGTTGTTTGTTGTGTGTGTTGTTTGTTGTGTGTGTTGTTTGTTGTGTGTGTGTTGTTTGTTGTGTGTGTGTTGTTTGTTGTGTGTGTGTGTTGTTTGTTGAGTGTGTTTGTTGTGTATATGTTTGTTGTGCCAACAGATCTTTGCCTTCAATAGAAAACTTGGTAAGTTTCTTCAACATGGAAACTCGTCAGGCAGACTGATGAGGCCCTCAACAGAGGGGCATGATCTGGGACTGGGCCACGGGAGCCATTTACAGGTTAACCTCTAAAATATCGACCTCTGCATGACGTCCGCTTTTGCTAGTCATTGCTCATTTCAATTGCAGAAAATTTGACCAACGTATGAAGATGTATATTTGTTACAAAAGAAGGCATCTCTGATTTTCATTTTTTTTCCTTAAGAGACGATCTGGTTAGGTGAGTGCATTATAGTTTATTGTGAGAGAACAGGGAGGGAAACAATACCCATTTTACGAGAGCGGGGAGACAATGGAAAACTACGGTCAATAAAACCTACCTTGTTCCTACTCCCATTCTTTTTTTGCCCAATCAATGCATTCACCCGCAATGCACCAACCCCATCAAACACATCCCAACCCCAACCCGCATATTCCACCTCGGTCTTCACCGACTCCCGTAACTTATAACAAGACATGAACCCCCTCCCTCCTGAAAGACCGAGATTCCCATGTAATTCAAGCTCTAGCTCCGCAGGGACAAACCCTTTTAAGCTCTCATTGCTAAATGAACCCATAGTGGAATAGGTGACGATATCCTCATTGCTCTATTGAAGTTTGCCAGCTAAGACTGCAGATATCATCTCGCATGCCACCCATTCAGTAGTGCATGATAGGGAAACAGCCAACTTTTGTTCCCACCATGTAGGTGCCTTATGGAATACAGCAGCAATGATCTAATATAAGCAAGATACATCATTTTCACAATTTTAACATTAGCACCATACCTGGGGTGAAACCCTGCCACAACTCTAAGTGCTCTCAACCTTTCTTTGTATTGACGACAAAGTCTCGTTACAACAGGTCCAAGTAGTGGGACCTCAAAGAACAGATACAGGTATCTAGGCTTTGAGGTCCACTATCTGGACCTGTTGTAACGAGACTTTGTCGTCAATACAAGAAGGTTGAGAGCACTAGAGTTGTGGCAGGGTTTCACCCCAGGTATGGTGCTAATGTTAAAATTGTGAAAATGATGTATCTTGCTTATATTAGATCATTAGTTGATTATGCTGCGCCACTACTTGCTCTTGTGTCTGACTGGAAGCTTGGAGGGCTGGAAAAACTGCAGAACGAAGCAATGAGGATCATTTTAGGATGCCCTCGTACTGCCAAAATTTTAAATATGCAGAAAGAACTTGATATTCCAAGCATCAGAGATCGTGTTACTGAAAGAAATATCCTAATTGGGGTTAATATGCTCAGGCAAGCCCATTCAAACCCCTGCACAGAAGCCCTCCAAACTTTCCTCAGCACTGGTGAACATCCCTCCAGATGGATCGAAAAACTGGAACCGACCTCCGCATGAATCAGATACATGATCTGTGGCAAGTAAGGCAACAGCGGCACTTCTCCGCTCCATGGAATATTACCCCATTCCAAACTACCATCCCTCCATTTCCCCCCAAACTACTTCTTAAATCACAACCAAAGCTTCGCCTTGAAGCCAAACATGATGCCTTAAGCTGTATTGATAATTTAGCCAAACAGCACACTCTCTCACAAATTATTTACGTTGATGGTTCAGTTCACCAATCCACTGGTGCAGCTGGTAGTGCTGCTGTTGTCATACAGAGTGATGGCTCTCTTAAAGAAATTGGAGCACGCATCAATAACTGGGCCTCTACCCTTCAGACAGAACTGTTTGCCATACTCTTTGCACTCAAATGCGTCCATGTATCTAAGGTTGACTCTCTAATTGTAACTGATTCTCTGTTATCCATAAATGCTCTCAACTCATCAAGTATAACTTGTAGCATGCTTGTGTCAGAAGCCAGGCACAGGTATGGTAGGATTGTGGATAGTAGAGTCAGAGTGCACATGCTGTGGATTCCATCTCACATTGGTCTTCAGATGCATGATAGAACTGATAAATTGGCTAAGTTTTATGATTTCAAAGAGGAGTAGATTACAATCTTGGCTTGTCAGTTAGCAGTTTGAGAACAATAATACGAAAAGAACTAGAACTGAATTTTATTGACTTAAGACTCAGGGAGATTGACACCAGTCAGTCCATCTATCATCATTCTATCATGCAGGAGGAGCCACATGTCTATGGTGCATCCAACAAAATAAGCAAACTCTTGGATGTCACTACCGCCCGCCTCCGGCTGGGTTACAAGTATCTTTGGCAGGTTAAATCACAACCACCAGATGTAGACCAAAGAAAATGTAAACTTTGTCAGTTGGATTATTGTCACACCCTGCGTCATTATGTACTGGAGTGCGACAAAATTAATGAATTCAGAGACAACTCACTCAGAAATGTTCAAGATATGTCAAAGTATTTTATCCACAGTGGTATATTACAGACCATTCTGGAAAAATACCCTGACTTTGCTCCCTGTAAATAAAGCATTGCTACGTGTGTATGTGTGTGTGTGTGTGTGTGTATGTGTGTGTGTGTGTGTGTGTGTGTGTGTGTGTGTGTGTGTGTGTGTGTGTGTGTGTGTGCGTGTTGATTGCCTTTTAGTCCTGTGCACATGTCGATTGAAGGCTGGGCCTGTTGTGTGTGCGTGTGTGTGTATGTATATATGTGTGTGTATGTGTGTGTGTGTATGTGTATATGTAAGTGTGTATGTGTGACCCAACAATAAAATTTGTACCAAGAACTCATTACAGTTGTGACTGGGTGTAGACTAGTGAAGTGTTCATTGCGTTATAATTTGTTCATGATTGTAACCATGTATAAACGTAAGTAAGTAAATTTACTTACATGTTTCATTACCTTTGTAACTTGTGGGTTCATTACCTTTGTAGCTTGTTAGTTCATTACCTTTGTAACTTGCTCAGCTATCATAACTTTGGGGTCCAGTCCCTGGACCCATTATGTACCTCTGTAATCTTTTGACTACCGCCCACAGGATGGGTATGGGGTGACTACCGCCCACAGGATGGGTATGGGGTGACTACCGCCCACAGGATGGGTATGGGCTGCATAATAAAGATATCAAACTATCAAACTAACAGCCGCAGAATAAACAGCAGAGGGGACCTAGCCGTCACTGCAACGAACCCACACTGTCTCGTTGCCTAATATTACACCATTTGGCATAGGGCAGCCGCAGTATTAAAAGCAGAGTTAATCTAGACCTCCATACAATGCACCAACAGTTTCATTACCTAATATTATGACTAACTAAAGTCAACGTAAAATATCTGTGATGCTTGAATTAACTGAACGAGAAAATCATCCCATTTGGAGTACTATTGTTTACATAATATTTGCAGACCTCGTAATACACTTCTGCCTTGGGAATATTTGAACCATAGCATCAGCATGTGTTTACTAGCACTTGTGTCCTTGGCAATGGCCCTGGCACTGTCTTTATCAGTGCCATGATGGTCACCCGACTCTTGCTGCCTAACATAGTGTCTGTGCCTAACCTTGATCCCCCTGCTCCCTCCCTAATCCCTTAGCACATATGTTAACTATAATTTCTACCTGTACCACTACAACTACTATACCAACAGTAAATGTAAAAATATGTTATTATTAACAAAGATTTATTCACAAATAATTTACATTTGTAATGGTTAATATATAATGTACAACAAAATACTCTAGTACGGGGGTTCCCAACCTTTTACCGACAAAGTCAAATTTCTAATTTTTTAATCACAAATTGAACCAAATACTGTACTGGAGGTAAACAAATTGAACTAAAAAAAATAAGTTTTTTAATTCAGTGGAAAAAAAATGCAAATTAGAAAAGTTTTTGGAAAAATAAGCGGAATTGTGCTTCTCATTAGGACTCTTTATCGCACCTCCTGAAATGTCATCTCGCACCCCCTGAAATGTCATCTCGCACCCCCTGAAATGTCATCTCGCACCCCCTGAAATGTCATTTCGCACCCCCTAGGGGTGTGTGCACCCCAGGTTGGGAACTCTTGATCTAGTAAAATTACATTCTTATCTACAAAATACACTTCAAGAGGAGTGCCTTGATGCTGTTGAAGGACTCTTATGTTAAAGTACTGGAGTTGCCATCAGTCTCATTGGATCAACTCCCTCCCTCGTACTCTTAATAACTTTATTCCATGAATAATGACTACTCACTTAGTGGAAACAATAATATACAGGAAGATGTCTTCCAGCAGAACAGGGATTAGTAATATAACAAAGAGCAGTCGTACGTTCTTCTGCCAATCGAACTGAATACCCGAATAAATAATTTATTTTAAAGACACATTAACATTTTTTAAAGTAAATATACAAGAATAATACAACATAAATATGTGGCGAGTATAAGCCACATTTATCTAATTAATTTCAACGTTTCTCACCAGGTGACCAATTCACTTCTCTGCAATGTCAATAGGCGAGTTTTTTTTTTTTTGTACTGACCGAAATGATTTTTTGAGAAAATTGTTAAACGGTATTTTTTTTGTGTGCGAAGAAGTGTGAATTAAAAAAAAAAAATGGGTTAATTCGACTACCAGAAGATGGTACGACTGGTCCTTTCAATATTAGTAAATCCTCTTCTTCTAGAAGGTATCTTCTTGTTAATTAATTTAACTAAGTGAGCAGTCGTTATGCCCAACAAAGTCATCATGAGTGGGGGGGGGAGGTAGATGAGAGTGAAGAGACACTGTCTATGTATGTATGAAACTTAAACTAAGTGGCGTATTACCGACAATATTCTAGAAAAAAAACAAGGTGCTGATGCAGATTTTTTTTTTGTTGGGACGTTTCTAAAAGAGTGAAACATTGTCACATTAAAAGCTTGTTCTGCAGCGTGTCTTTTGTTTAATGTAAGAAACAATATATGTACCAAGAGCCAGGAGAGGGATGGTGGTTATCCATTCTCCTCTGTCCTCCCCTACCTTACCTTCAAAATCCTCCACTCCACCATTGTTATTTTGCAACCCTCGTGATATATTTGAATCCATTTGTGCATAATAAGGCTATCACAACTTATGCTCCATCAAGCATTCATGTTCACACTAACCCTGGGCTCATAAAATCAAGCACAGAGGCATTAGCATAGTCACTCTTTTCATTTAATACGTCTAATCCCAACCAGTACCTTCAATATCCACTTAAATTATAACTCTTCAATTCTATTAAACAAATTATTTTTAATCACATGAAACATAACTAATGCAAATTACCTCCGTATTTTCCCGACCTACAATATACGTAGTCTGCCTTAAACAGTCCAGTGTAGTCATAGGCTTAGCATTTCTGTTTTGAAGGTTCTTGTTATTTATTGTAGCTGCGATAATAATGTAAAGTATTCTAAGACAGTACGGCTAAAATAGCCGAATTTTCTTTAAAAAACAAAAAATAATGGTTTCCATATTTGTTCTTATGAATTGACAGATATAGTCACGAGAATTAGCATGGCAAACATTTTAATTTTTGCACCAAAAGTAATGTAGGAACTTCGCCTAGCCCTGCTAGAATACCACCAGGGCCAGAGTTCGAGCCCCTATCCATTCTGTTTATTCACTGACGATCGTTGATTACGACTTGTATTATATATAACATGTAATAGTCCTATCTCATCTAAGTTCAGCCTAGCTTTACATAACATTATTATAAATGAAATACATCGCTTTCGTGATGTTTTGCCAGATTTTTCGCTTTCATAACAGAAAGATCGTTGTCATACATGGTTACCCATAAATTCAACTCACATCTTATTTAATTTTTTAGTTATTCGATTTTGTCGTTAAAAAAAAAATCACGAATGATGGTCAAACGAGTATAGCCTGGAGAAATTAGTAGAAAATTAAAGACAAGAAAAATACGGAAAATATATACGCTGCATTCTAAAATGGCGTACAAATGTTTACAGACACAGTTGGCACCTCTGAAGGTCGCCCGACAAGCCACCGGAGCAAACAAGAATTCGCTTCTCTTTGCTTCTCTCTCCCCCTGAATGATTAAATGCACCTTTTGTTGCCCAGCCACAAGGGCGAACCTCGCTTGGTGAACCACAGCGCTATCAGCATATTGCGATATTCCATTCGCAAGATAATAAACAGTTAGCTCAAGTCTGTCTGAAGGACGCATGGTAAATGGTTTGTCTTATAGACTTATGGCTTATGAACTGTTATCTCTTGAGGCTTTCTGCTTGACACTGTTCTGTGGAATGTCCATATTACACACGATGATATGAATGTCTCTCTCTCTATCTCACCCCACCCAAGCGGCCGTGAAAGCGATAAACTGATAAGAATTAACATTTCTTATGCCTACTGGATCAACAAATGTGTTATTACGACAGTAAGCTTCAAGTACTAGGCTTGATAATAACGTGGGCACCCCTCACACCCTTCATGGAGAAGGGAGGTTCCTTCATGCTGGTGAACGGCTCTTGTTTCAAGGAACTGGAGCTTCCCTCCCTTTCTCCAGGCACTGTATAACCCCCCTACGAGTTTAGCGCTCCCCCATGATGAATGTAATTCACGGCTCAAAATTTAACCCTCGAATCTTTGTTATGTAAGTAATGTGTAACACCATTCTTGCTAAAATAGTTCATACAAAAAAATATTCATAAACATTTCTTGTAATTTTTGTAAGATGGCGTTCCAGACTTGGCTTGTCTCTCGAGGTTATTACCATCATTACAATTATTCTTTATTACTTTTGTCATCATTTATCACCATAAGAAATAAAGAATTGCACTTGGTCATTTGAGCTCTGAAGTTGGAGGATGATTTACGACCATTTGAGCTCTGGAGTGTGGGCGATTCACAATTATTTGAGCTCTGGAGTGTGGGCGATTCACAATTATTTGAGCTCTGGAGTGTGGGCGATTCACAATTATTTGAGCTCTGGAGTGTGGGGATCTGAGCTCTAGATTCATTTGAGCTCTGGAGTGTGGGGATTCACAATCATTTGAGCTCTGGAGTGTGGGGGATTCACAATCATTTGAGCTCTGGAGTGTGGGGGATTCACAATCATTTGAGCTCTGGAGTGTGGGGGATTCACAATTATTTGAGCTCTGGAGTGTGGGGGATTCACAATCATTTGAGCTCTGGAGTGTGGGGGATTCACAATTATTTGAGCTCTGGAGTGTGGGGGATTCACAATTATTTGAGCTCTCTAGTGTTGGAGAGGGTGATTGTTAAACTTTTAAACTCTCTGGAGTTAATGTAAGGGAAAGTTTTGTGGGAGGTGATTTACAATGATTTGATATCTGAAGCTGGGACGTTTGAAGTCTCAGGAGGGAAATGATTTCAACTATTCTCAGCTCTTTCGAAATTGTGGTGGAATATTTACAATCGTTAAATTCTCTGGAGGAATTACAACTAATTGAGTTTTATAGATGGAAATTTACAGTTGTTCGAATTTGTGATAGTCGGTGATGCATCATCGTCTTTCCAGCTCCTGTATATCGTCTAACAAATTGTAAAACTGAACTTACTATTTGGAAGACAGGTAGGTATTTCAAGTGGCTGCTTGGCATCCTAGCTCCGGGAGGTGAACACATCGGCTGAGACGTGACACTGCTGAGGGTGAATCAACACTACCCTCCGCCAGGCACGTGACACGAAGCAAAACACCTAGTATTAAAATTGAACTTAAATGTATAACTTGCAAAGCGGGACACACATTCCAATTATCGACCAATCAGACTGAACTCATTAGGGGGAAAGTTAATCAGTAACTGAGGACGCAAATAGAATTCATACTGAGTAACAATTTGATCAATGAACTTCAAAGGTCGCCTCACAGGGGTCAGTACTGGACCCCTAGTTCACAGTTCACACAGTAGACATAAATACGGGAATAAATAGCGACACAAGTTCAATGATGACAAACTCCCACCCAGCCTTTTGTTGCCAGACATACACAACTAAGGTATTAGTGAGCAAATTGCTGGACAGGAACACAAAATTATATTTTCACCACTGTTCTTATGAGAATTACGGCTCTCTGTACCAACAGCCACTGGAATGACATAAGCAGACCAGAGGACATTATCATCAAATTTAACCTTCACCACAAACACCATCATACATATGCTATGAAAGAAATTTTTAGCTTGCCAAATCCACCTTGCTCTGCAAACGCTTAAACTTGACCTTCACAGCTATTCACATGCTCAGGTAACCCATACTGCTACGGTTCTCACATTATATATACCCATGTTTCCAATGTATTCTCGATTGACTTGAAAGAGCTTGATCTGCAGGCGAAACGTTGACTTAATAAAGCGTCCATTCTACCTTTGTGGCAGTGTTTTGCAACTATTTTACACCTCGCACATCCAAAACAAGTCGTGTGAGGCCCTGAGCCAACATCAATGTGAAGGACAAGGTTATGTATAGGGAAAGAGAGAGAATGTGATACTATTCAGGCGAATAGGAACTAGATAGAACAGGGGCGGGGCTTAGAGAAGTACATAACCGTATGATTTCAGTAGCCTATGCGAGACCAAGTATCAGAATAGCCATCAAGAACCAGCTTGGAGCTCTTATCTGCTCAGAACCTTCAAAAGACGCAAAGCTCAAACAAATGACGGAGTGCGCTATGAAAAACTGACTGGTGACACAAAGTAATATGAAAAAACATGATTACATTATTATATTTAGTAGTAGCGCTAAAGCCATAGAGACCATACAGCGTCTGGGGAAAGGGAGGCAACAAGGTTCGATCCAAGAAAGGGTAGGAGAGATCCAATTTCTTGGATGAAGAGCGCCCTCACCAAGCTCAAGGAACCTCCCCCGAGGAGACGACATATAATATGAGGACTTAGTTGGCAGGGCGGTTAGTGGAGAAACTTCTTGAAACCAGAAACTCAAAAACGAAGGAATAATAATTTAATTTAAGACACAGATTTACTGAAATGAGAATTTTTAATTTCATTTTTGTAAGAGAGTGAACAAGATGTGCAGGTGGTGGAGGCAAACTGCTTACACAGCTTTTAAAAAGTAGATATGAATGGAAAAGTAGATATGAATGGAAAAGAAGATTGGTCATTATTTAGAGGTTTGACTTGTAGACGCAGCTTTTCAAGTCCATGAAGTACAGGAAATGTGAAATAAGTGACAAGCGCAGCATTAGGATGTTTTAATGAAGAAATGTTTTACCACAGTTGGCTTCTAAAGTCCTGAAGAAGCCATTCGTGGCGAGACAATTCCTTATTAAAATATCATAATACCATACATTTATTTTATTTCAAATTTGTAGGTATTTTATAAAATATTTTACCCAGAGTGTAGGAAAAGACGGGAATATACAGGAAAGGTAAAGACCGTGTCTTCGTTCAACAAAAATTAGTTAAATTGGACACACATGCATTATCCGGGTATATTACGTAGACGTTTCGCCAACCACTGGCTTTATAAATACAATACAGAAAACTGGAGAGGTAGGAAATGAGGTAATCAGTCCCTCAGACTACAAGCAGGTAGTCAGCACCGCAGTCTTGATGAATCTAAAGCACTGGCAAGAAGAATTGGGTTTATATATTGGAATCAGATGAGATGAAGCCATTGTCATTGGTAGGAGGGATTCCCCAGTGAAAGTAGGTCATGCCCAGGAGCAGAGCCAGGAGTTAGCAAGTAGGTGGTGGAGATGTCCTCTGTACCAAGATTCCATGATGTTGCTTTGTCTGGCAAATTGAATATCAATATCATTTCATCCGACTTAAGTATATAAACCCACTTCCTGCCAGTCCATCAAGACTGCGGTACTAAATACCTGCTTCCAGGCTGACGGTCTGATTACCTCATCTTCGCCACAGGTTGGCGAAACGTCTACATAGTATAGATACCCAGATGTTGCCCATGTGTTGAATTTATCATCTTGTCGGTACTGTATACCACTGATTTTAAAATATTAGAAATGTTAAAGTGTAGTCAAGAACCAAGAATATATCCAGACTTTTCCCACCACCATTCTCAGAAAACATGAGTGAGTACCTGCCCATCCAGTGATGTCATTCTTAATCACCCGGAAAGTATATTCCAAGTACGGAATTGTATCCCAGCAAATTCTTAGATGTTCGATAAGACCTCTTTTTCTCTCTCACTCTGGAACGCAGAAAGTCAAGCCTCTCGTTTCCACCCACTCCAGGGAGGAGGGAAGTCAAGCCCCTCGTTTCCTCCCACTCCAGGGAGGAGGGAAGTCAAGCATCTCGTTTCCTCCCACTCCAGGGAGGAGGGAAGTCAAGCCTCTCGTTTCCTCCCACTCCAGGGAGGAGGGAAGTCAAGCCTCTCGTTTCCTCCCACTCCAGGGAGGATTGAAGTCAAGCCTCTCGTTTCCACCCACTCCAGGGAGGAGGGAAGTCAAGCCTCTCGTTTCCTCCCACTCCAGAGAGGATTGAAGTCAAGCCTCTCGTTTCCTCCCACTCCAGGGAGGATTGAAGTCAAGCCTCTCGTTTCCACCCACTCCAGGGAGGAGGGAAGTCAAGCCTCTCGTTTCCACCCACTCCAGGGAGGAGGGAAGTCAAGCCTCTCGTTTCCTCCCACTCCAGGGAGGAGGGAAGTCAAGCCTCTTGTTTCCTCCCACTCCAGGGAGGAGGGAAGTCAAGCCTCTCGTTTCCACCCACTCCAGGGAGGAGGGAAGTCAAGCCCCTCGTTTCCACCCACTCCAGGGAGGAGGGAAGTCAAGCCCCTCGTTTCCACCCACTCCAGGGAGGAGGGAAGTCAAGCCTCTCGTTTCCACCCACTCCAGGGAGGAGGGAAGTCAAGCCTCTCGTTTCCTCCCACTCCAGGGAGGAGGGAAGTCAAGCCCCTCGTTTCCACCCACTCCAGGGAGGAGGGAAGTCAAGCCTCTCGTTTCCTCCCACTCCAGGGAGGAGGGAAGTCAAGCCCCTTGTTTCCACCCACTCCAGGGAGGAGGGAAGTCAAGCCTCTCGTTTCCTCCCACTCCAGGGAGGAGGGAAGTCAAGCCACTCGTTTCCACCCACTCCAGGGAGGAGGGAAGTCAAGCCCCTCGTTTCCACCCACTCCAGGGAGGAGGGAAGTCAAGCCTCTCGTTTCCACCCACTCCAGGGAGGAGGGAAGTCAAGCCCCTCGTTTCCACCCACTCCAGGGAGGAGGGAAGTCAAGCCTCTCGTTTCCACCCACTCCAGGGAGGAGGGAAGTCAAGCCCCTGTACACATTCTTCCTGGGGAGTGTGAACCAGGTGGTGTGCGGAGAGAGTTTAGAAACTTTCAAATATTCTCGGTCGTATTAAGTTTATTTAGGTACAAGTACACATAAATACAGTTACACAAATTATCATACATAAGTAACATGTGTAAATTACCTAAGATAACCCCCCAAAAAATCAAAGTGACTTATTTCTATTGGGGTCCTTGATAGTAATTTGATAGTAAAAAAAAAACAGAACAAACGGGGCCGGAAGTCCTCTATAATATACTGAATATATCTGTTACTATGGGACGTGGAGTAAAATATTTTTATTAACATCATTCACAACATTGCATGGATACAATTAGCTCAACACTTCAATACTGCCAGACGTCTAGAGTTTTCCTACATTAGTAGTTTCCTACACTAGTAGTTTCGAACCCGACACCTTTCATTTGTAAGGTGCTCAGTCTCACCATTAGGCTTTCACCCCCCTCCCCCCTCCCTTGGGTTTTGTCCTACCTTCATGGATCATTAGTTCTCTTGTCCTGAGACGACCTCCGCTCCTCCTCGTACTACTTCGCTAACACTGTACTCTGACTTGTGTCACTACCACTACTCCCTTCTTATTGCCACCTTTGCCACTCCTGTATGCGGGATAGGGATGACATGATAACGACATATAAAATACTGAGAGGAACTGACAAGGTTGACAATATTTCAGAGATGGGACACAACAACAAGGTGTCACAACTGGAAGTTGAAAACTCAGATGAGTCACAGGGATGTTAGGAAGTGTTTCTTCAGTAATAGA